>NMRB01001241.1:29547-94575 GCA_002633025.1 Notospermus geniculatus
CGACTGTCAAGTTCTGGTTACCTAGATGATTATGAGGGTGGAGGCCGTGAACGTTTTTCAACAACTGTCGAGCCTGAATCTCCTGTTACATCCCCTCCAAAAGTAAAACCACTGAAATTGAAAGTCCCGAAACAAGTTGTGCCGCCAGTTACAGTAAATCTTCTGAATGGTACTGCACAAACCTTGCCTCTTCAAGGAACATCTCAGATCGGTCGGGCATCTCCTGCTGGTAGGTTTTACAGTGTATTGTTCATTGGTTAACTTTTCAACGTCTCTTGCAGTTGAGTTGGAGGTCAGATCTGAATCTGAAAACAACATGTACGATGCTTTGGAGAAAATCCCTTTCAAATGAAAGGGATCTTGACATTCTGTTCATAGTGTTTGATGCCATTGATTTACTCAGTCAAATTGTCCACAAGTTAAGCTGTAACTTGAGGAAATGAATAACATACAGGTCAGACGAAGGCATTTTTTAAGCATCATCAGTTGTTTTTGATGTTATAACTGTACTTGTACACACCCACAATCCTTGGTAATTTTCTCTTTTATTGCAGAGGGTGTCCATGATAAGGACAAAAAGAGGAAGCATCGCGACAAGGAGAAGGACCACAAACGTGACAGAGAAAAACATCGGCACCATCATCACCATAAGCACAGTCATCACCACAAGGAAAAAGTTACGATCACCAGTCCAGATTCTGAAAGAAATGCCGCGAAGGAAAACATCACAAAGGAGGTTGTGGAACCACCTAGTAATGTCTTACTGAGTATAAAAAAGACATCGCCACCCGGAGCTGAACGCATGAAACAGAAACCGAGTCCATTAGAGAAAGTTAATGTTTTTGAGAAACTGAAATTGTCGATGAAGGGTTTGCCAAGGGCTGATTTATCGTCAGCTACAAAGAAATTGGACTTTGTGATGAAAAGGGATGGTAGTGAGACTTCTGTTGAGAAGGAAGTTATTGTTAAGAGGGAGAATTCTGTCAAGGAACAAGGTTCTAAGAAGGGAGCTTCATTGCACTCGCAAGGTGTTAAGCGGGAACATAGTGCTGATCGGACTGAGAGTGTGAAGAAAGTTCATCGTGAGAAGCATGTTGGCGATGGTGATTCAGTTTCCTCTAGTGATTCAGTGAAAAAGGTCCATGTTGCATCCAAAGACAAGAACGGTGAAAGAACTCAAAGTGTGAAATATTCATCTTCGCAAATAAAGGAGAAGAAAGATGAACGGACTCCCTCCAAACATAGCCATGGTGATCGGAAGCATTCTAGTTCTTCGTCAAAACATTCTGGGGATAAACCAGTGCCAACTGCTTCAAAACCTGGCAGTGTTACACCATCTAAACGTGTTGCCGTGTTGAAAAATGATGCTACACCGTCGAAACATAATTCGTCATCAAAACATAGTTCTACATCAGTATCTAAAAGCAGCAGTGACTCGTCATCAGATCTTCGGATTACCACACCATCCAAGCAGGGTAATTCTACTTCAAAACATTCTGTTACACCATCCAAACATGCTATGGTAGTGTCTAAGCATAGCGAAAAGGGTCGAGAGCGGACACCGTCAAAACATGACGAACGGAAACCAAGTCATTCACATCATGGTGATAAGAATGGTGTTCGGACACCATCTAAACATAACGATAGTTTTAAAACTGATAAGAAACCTGCACATAAAATCTCAGGATCATCAACAACAGTAAAAACAGAGCAACAGAATGGAAATTCAGCAGTTGTACATGAAATTCTCAAAATCTCAGGCAGTACTTCACTATTTCCAAGAACTATATCGCACAATGTTAGTTCGAGTTTTAAAAACCTTATGTACGCTGAAAAGTGTGTGAATGGTGGTGCAGTTGTGTTGCATGCTTTTCACTCAGAGGTATCAAAACTTAGTCCACACGATATTGATCGGTTCACAGATCAGTTCTTGGACGAGGTGTTCAGGGAATCTCCTGAAGGTGTATCGCAGTACGTCATGGGCATTGTACACGGTGCAGTAAAAGACATGCCTGATTTCATTGAGTATCTCGCTAACAGCCAACCGAACCTTACTGTTAAACAAGAAGTCCTGGGCAAAACCGAAATTGAGACCACGACTATAGCGAAATATCAGGATTGTTTATATAAGACTTATGAAAAGGGTACCTTTAGACATGGTCCACTGCTGCAGGTCAGTATGGTCGGGACAGTTCATGAGGAAGCTGGGAGTTATTTTCCGCACTTCCTGGACAAGTTGGAGGAAAACACCTTCCTGAAAGCAACAATGCCATGGGGAAAGTTGTCGACCTTAAACACTATGGAGAGAAATGCAAGTAACGACGGGCCTATCTTGTGGGCTAGGCCTGGTGAACAAATGGTCCCTTCTGCTGATATGCCGAAGTCGCCTTTCAGAAGAAAACGGTGAGTTCTTCTCATTTCTATGACAGATATTTCTAGCCATGCAAAGTTTAATATACTGGTAAGATCTGATGATCAAGATTACTTTTACTGTTACTAATTTATCCCACAAATTACTTTCAGTGGTGTGAATGAGTTAAGGAATCTCCAGTACTTACCACGGTCTTCTGAACGTCGTGAAACACTGGTTGAGGACCGAACAAAAGCTCATGCTGATCATGTCGGCCATGGATTTGACCGGGCTACGACTGCCGCAGTCGGTGTACTCAAAGCTGTCCATTGTGGAGAACAGTAAGTGCTAACAGAAGATTCTTTCATTGCTTGCCGGCATAAATTGTTTTACAGGTGTATTCAGCAAATGCCGTGTAGATTTGCACCAATTTTCTCCAAATTATACATGTAAAAGTTGATTGTTCCAGTAAATTCATTTCACTTATCTTTTCACAGGGATTCTGGTGATCGAATTACAAAAGATGTGATCTGCTTTCATCCTGGAGATTTCCTAACTGTAGTCGATAAACTCCAGCTCGATCTTCATGAGCCTCCAGCTTCCCAGGTAAGTACACATATAAGATATAAGCTCTCCAACCATATTCGGTGGATGCTGATAGATGGAACTTGACTGAACTTGACTCAATTTTAGCTTTAAAAGTCACCGTTTTGCAAGTGGCCTTTGCACATTTCCCTATCAACCTTCGCCAGGCAACTGATCTGCAGTGTCTTATTAGGTTTGGGCCTCAGTGAAGAGGCATTGATCCACTTGCTTCTTAATGCACCTCACTTGGTGATGAGTCTTTTCAATAGCTTGGTGGCTTAGACAACGCAAAAAATCTTGAGGCCACTCTGGAATTGAGTAAAATGTAAGCTGTGACAACAAAATGAGTCGGAATGCACACACAAGACCCAACAGGGTTTCATGACCATTTGGTCTAAAATGCAACCTGGATTTTGGTCTGCAACCAAAAAAATTGATGTTCTAATGCATTTTGTTTTGTTGATTTCAGGATTGTCTGCCCATTGTGAAATTTGACTTTGTCCATTTCTGTAATTGTTCTCTGGTGTTATCTTGGGTCTTCTTTCCGGCGCATTCTGACTCGGTTTGCTGTCACGGGTCACAAATGATGAAAAATACGGTACTGATTACTGATACTCTTCATTTTAATTTCAGTGTGTCATGTGGCTTGATGTTGCCAAGTTGAACCAGCTGAGGAGGGAAGGTATCCGTTACTCTCACATACAGCTCTGTGACAATGATATCTACTTCATTCCACGAAATGTCGTCCATCAGTTCAGGACAGTCTCTGCTGTTACGAGTATCGCTTGGCATGTTCGGTTGAAGAGATACCAAACGAAACCACAGAAAAACGAGGAGTCACGCTCAGAGGAGGTGAAGGATACTCACGACCACACCAAGGTCAAATCTGAAGCAGTGATGGGCAGCAAGGTTGATGGTAAGGTTGGCCAGTCTGAGGTAAAGGTCAAGGCCACACACTCACACCCAATTGTTCATGCAAAACAAGATACCAAGACTAAGGATGTAATGTCACAAGTTAGACCGACAAAGCCATTGATCAGGTCAAAGGGTATTTTCGAAAAGGTTACAGAATCGGAAGTCAAATGTTCAACTGATGCAGTGAAATCCGTGGATTGCAAAGGTGATATGCGGGAGAAAGTGAAGAACATTCAGCCAGAGACCAAAGAAAAGAAAACACAAAAAGAGGTGAAAGCTAAGGATGCAGTTCCACAAGTTGGGGCCAGAGACATGGTAGAAAAGATCAAAAGTGCAATTACTAAAGTCAAGGAGGTTAGAGCAGAATCTGAGAAAGAAGTAGATGTTGCGCCCCCAGGGGTTAAGGCAGAGGTCATAGACGTGCACCCAGAGGTCACAGATGTGCAACCAGAGGTCAAGGCCAAGGACACAGATGTGCAACCAGAGGTCAAGGCAGAGGTCACAGATTTGCAACCAGAGGTCAAGGCAGAGGTCACAGATGTGCAACCAGAGGTCAAGGCCAAGGACGCAGATGTGCAACCAGAGGTCAAGGCCAAGGACGCAGATGTTGTGCAACCAGAGGTCAAGGCCGAGGATGCAGATGTGCCCCCAGAGATCAAGGCAGATGGCACAGCTGTGTGCCTGGAGGTCAAGGAAGTGGTTACAGATGTGCACGCAGAGGTCACAAATGTGCACCCAGCTGTCAAGGCAGAGGTTTCAGCTGTAGGTGCAGAAATTGTCACAGAGGTCAAAGACAAGGCTAAGATCAAAGATGATCACACCACAACGGATGTGATGGACGTTGACATTGCCATCAAATTGGAGGATGTTGAAGTTAAGGGGGACATAAAGGAGACCTTGGTAGCTGATGAGGGGGTAACAACTGGAGTTACGAATGACGAGGTTGGAGATAATGTGGAGGGAGCTGAAGTTGAGCAAAGTGAAAAACGTCCCCTGCCAAATGTGAGATTTGATGAGAAAGTCGTCGCACAGGAGAATTCTGAAGAACAAACTCAGAGTTCGGAATCTGAGGTAGCGTCAACGATGGTCGAAGGAAGCAGCAATGGTGTTACAGAAACAGAAAAAACACTTAATTTATCAGTGGGCTTTACAGAGGATATAGAAGAAGTGAAAACAGAGGAATCTGTGGTTGAGACAGCTAAAGAATCAGATGAAAGGACACTACCTGGGCAGCAAGGGGAGACTGAGGAATCCATGGATACTTCTTAGATTTCAATGGATCATGTTATTGTGTGAAAAGTTCAGTTTGGGAGGAATAGAGTATCTCAAAGTGCCAAATTTTGGGACAACGTGCCAATGCTGATTTTGTACATATGGAATAGAAGGGTTTGTATTGTATTAGCAACACATTATCAACAGGGAAAAATTTGCACATACATTGTAACCATTATGCAATTGATGCTTTAATATTATGTAGTATTCCATTTTGCTTGAGACCAAGCTGAAGACATGGAATTCACGTATTTATTGGTATTATTCGCAAGCTGTTCTTCATGAAGTTCAGTTCTGATGTGTTTCTATCCTACAAACTTCAAGCCGTGCAGTTACTTCCTGGTGTAAACTATTTTGTGTAAATGTGGGTGAATTTTACAGCTAGCTACTGTACATGTATATAATGGATTCCATTACAGTACAACTGACGGTAATGTAATGGTCGCAGATTTGTGCAGCTGTTCATTGTTTGAAATTGTTGCGAGTTTGCAATACATGTATGTTATGTATTTCAATTATCTTGTTAGTAACATATTATGCAAAGGAGTCGAATTCTATGTAAATTATTAATCAATTCATCCAAATTTTTAGCAATATTCTGCTGATGCATTTGGTTTATGATCATGAAATACTTGGTCAAAATTTCGTTATTACTTATCAAGGACATATTGAACTTGTTATAATTCTGAAGTGTCTTCATTTCCTAATGGCAACATGTGTCCCATCCTCAACTTCGATTCGCCTCGTGCGTTGTATATCCATTTACTCTGTCATGTCTACCATCATCGTCATTAACTACCGGTAAATGAAACTTTGCGTGGGGATACCATAAATATTTGTTCAGTTTAACAGGAAAGTCAGGGCGATAGAAATTTTGCAGGTAAATGTACCGGTACCATTCTGTGGTTTGAGTTTTTGTCGAAGATCCATTGATAAGAAGCCAATTTAGACATTGAGTCATATGAATAATAACTATTGAATGCTTTTACTTGAATTTTGCAATTCAAATGCACAAGGCCATGCTGTACAGATCTGAAGTAAAAGCATTTGCTAGTATTTATTCATATGACCCACTGGATGAAAGAAATGGACTTATAACTTCTCTGTTTATACATTAACTACCGGTAAATGAAACTTTGCGTGGGGATACCATAAATATTTGTTCAGTTTAACAGGAAAGTCAGGGCGATAGAAATTTTGCAGGCTGATGAATGTACCGGTACCATTCTGTGGTTTGAGTTTGTGTCGAAGATCCATTGATAAGAAGCCAATTTAGACATTGAGTCATATGAATAATAACTATTGAATGCTTTTACTTGAATTTTGCAATACAAATGCACCAGGCAATGCTGTACAGATCTGAAGTAAAAGCATTTGCTAGTATTTATTCATATGACCCACTGGATGAAAGAAATGGACTTATAACTTCTCTGTTTATAAGTGTGTGTTTATGTAATTGTTGATTACCGGTAAGATAAACGATGGGACCAGGGTTAAGTGAAGGAGGTGTTATGTGTTAAACTGATTGTCTCTGGCTGGATGCATTTCAAGATTTTTGCTGTAAAAGCAGTTGGTAATCCATCCAGGGTTTTGGCTTTAAATGCTGATCCTCTTTTAGTCGGCTATAAATACAAAAGTACATGTAACTGCTGTGTGAATTTCTTTCTGGGAGGGGGAATTTCAATCAAACTTAATTTTGGCATCAGCAATGTGTGTTGTTTATTTCAGAATGGCATGACATATAATATAGGGCCTATTTGTCACTTTGTTTCAGGATATATCTTCACAGAATTGTTTTTGAAAGCCCGACAAATTGTTAGAATGGTAATTCTGTTGACTTGGCCAGTGGTGATCCATGGAAGAGTTATTTCTTTAATCTGAAGCCTTAGCTAAACCCTGTTGATATCAGAATACAATTAGAATTCAGTTTATGCACAAAGTACCAATTGTCCTTGACCATCCATGTGAAATACAAATTTGGGTGAACTTTCCCTACATACAGCTCCAGTCTGCACTTAAAATTTGGCAATTTTTTAGTCACTTTTGTTGTGTTCATTCTAGAAATGATATATACATGTATTTATGGGTGATGCAGGGTTCATGCTGATCTTAATTCTTACACCTTGATATAAAAGGTGATAATTTTCTTGTGAACCATGTGTGCTTTTGCTTTTGATATTTTACTTTCAGCTGCAAGTTTGCATATTGTGTAATGTCATGATGTGTTTATTTTGTGCTTACTTTTATATCTATTTATTTAATGGAAAGTTTGTTTTGTTTCTGGATAGTTTTTGTGTTAAATCAGGTAACCTCTAGTTTAGGATGCAATGTACATTTACCGAATTAGAATGTATTTAGACATCCTATTGTACTAACAAAACATATCACATTTTCTGTAGTAGATTATTGTTTATTGAGGGAATTGTGTGGAAAATGAATGTACAAATGTACATGTATCACAAACCAGAATACTATCAGATTATCAGGACATTCTAATGTTAGTTGGAAAGGTATGAACTACTACTGTATGATGACTGAATTCAATCACACTTTTCATTCATTCAGTTCACTAGGTGTTACGTATAACAAGTCACAGCCTTGCTGGGATATTTTTCAGTTGCAACATTGTGCGATTTGGAGATTCAGATGGCAATACATGAAACATGTTTTATGTATAGCCACTCACATGATGTATTGAATTCACAGTTGGCATGGTTGGAGTGAAGTGAATGGCACTGTGCATTAAAGGGACTCATGCGAAAGTTACTGCACGCCGGGCACTAAAGTACTACCGTCTAACGACAGGTGGCAGCAGGTGTTTTTCCCAAGAAATATTTCCACTGACTTTTTCAGTTCTTCAGTTCCAGAATCAACTACTAGATGGCACATGCCATGAGTGCGAAATGAAACGGTCTAAAAATAGATCGTAGTCGCTATTACTTTGACAGTGTTATGTTACCTTACTGGCACTTTTCGCATGAGTCCCTTTAACTGAATCATATTCCAGAGTACTGTTACGTATTATTGGTGTGAATACATGTTAAGTGTGAAGATAGCAAAAGAATGTATCCTTAATGGTCCTCATTAATGTAAATCACTTCATCGTTAATTGTTAATTCCTAGTTCCTTATGACATGTGTGTTGATCATATACAATGAAATGTTGAATGGGGTCATCCATGATGGCAACAAGAATTTTAATTTCATGCTACTCAATATCTTTTGATCGTGTTTGATTTCATTTCTGAAATGAAATCAGTATTTCATTTCTGGGATCTCTACTAGAAAGTGCCTTAGGAACACCCCGGTTGGGGTCGAAAATTTGCAAAATTCGGCGGCGACTTTATGTTTACTATCAATATCTTTTGGATACAAAAGCTCACTGAATGATGGCAGTTCTATCATTCACCTGTTGAAATGGCTTTACATGTATTCTGAAACTTCCTTTATAGCAACTGACACAGTTCTCGTTATACGCGGATGGTAACACCAGAACCTGTAGAAGGTTGTGTTTGAAACGTACCAATTAAAAAATTTACATCCTGGTCACGGTTTCGTTAATTACACTATAGAATAGCATGACTTGCAATGGATGACCCCATACACTTTGAATATACTTACATGTATATCTGTTTGCTAAAATTATCATGACTATGGATGCCTATCATTAATCACTTCACAATCACAAAAATGAAATGCAGAAGATGTGTTCATCTGAATTGGGCTGTTTTTCGCTGCTAAAACTGCCAAATGTATCAGAAATGTGCTATTAATGAAGCTAAGTTTTAATTGCTCTAATTGATTATAAACCGCCAATGTCCCCCATTTTATTGCAGTTTTTTTTTCACTGGTATAGGATTTAATGTTGTAGTATTTAAATTAAAAACAGTGCTGATTGCTGCAGAACTACTGCATAGAAGAAGTCACTGCTGTTGAAACTGAAACCTCTTCAGTGTAGAGCATTATTTTTCTCATTTGAGGCTCCAATTATGCGCATTTCAAGTGCATTTGTCATTCTGTTGTCACCTGTTGTCCTTTTCTTGTTGTGAACTTATGCCCACTGTACACGATCAAATTTTTCATCCAATTTTCTGAATATGCTCAACAAAGGCCTACATGCGGGTTTACACATTGAAGCCTCAATAGGCCCGGATTCTGAATTTCAAACAAATTGGATGAAAAAGTTGATCGTGTACAGCAGGCGTTACATGTATGGTAAAAGGCAGTACCACTAAGATTGGTCAGGTGGAACATGGTCAGTTAAAGTAATAGCTCTGTTGTGTAGTGTGACTCAGTCATTCTCCCATAGAAGGGCTTTGGTCTCGCTCCTCTTCATACACTCGCACACAAAGTGTGAGTAGATGTAGAGAAGCGAAGTAAAACCCCTGCAGCGGGAGGATGGACTCAGTACACAATAATGCTATTATTCCAGTTGACCATCCTCCCTCTGATTGTCAATGGCAATGTTCCCTGTTACCAAGAATATATTACCCATATAATATATTATTTAATATATTATGTAATATATTCTTGCTGTTATCAGTGTAGGTCCTTTTGCAACAGTTATTCACGCTGGGTCTTGTCCATAATGCAGTAAAATGTAGTACCCAAAAATGTGTGTTAGAAGGCGAGGCAGAATCCTCTGTTGGAGTGGGGACGGACCCACCTCCCTATATTTCTATCCAGAACAAAGTGTGAGTGGATGTAGAGGAGCGAGGTAAAACCCCTGCAACGGGAGGATGGACTCAGTACACAATAATGCTATTATTCCAGTTGACCATCCCCCTCTGATTGTCAATGGCAATGTTCCCTGTTACCAAGAATATATTACCCATATAATATATTATTTAATATATTATGTAATATATTCTTGCTGTTATCAGTGTAGGTCATTTTGCAACAGTTATTCACGCTGGGTCTTGTCCATAATGCAGTAAAAATGTAGTACCCAAAAATGTGTGTTAGAAGGCGAGGCAGAATCCTCTGTTGGAGTGGGGACGGACCCACCTCCCTATATTTCTATCCAGATGTCCAGCATTTGTGTACATATTATACTGTAAATACCAGCTATTGTTCTCATAGATGTTCTTCAATTTCAAACTATTACAAATAAACTGCACATTGGTATGCATGACTTGTGTAATTCTTTGGCAATTTCGCCATAAATCTGAAAACTCGGCCCTGCTGTCCGGATACAGGAAGTACTGCAAGGAGGGTTTTCCCGACGTCTATCCAAAAGTCAAAGATCACTGGGCTCCTCTCCCTTCTGTCAGGTTGTCGGTCAGATTATTCATGTATAAGAAAGGACGACTCTCGGCGATAGCAGACTCTGGTTTCCTCTTGCCCGGCCAATATCAAACTAACAATGCTCAATTCAATACATTGAAATATCTTTTTCTATGCCCATAAACCTCCATTTATTACAAGGCGGCATCCTTTGATCTTGAGACTAGGCTGGTTGCCAGCTTTCCCATCTTGGGACCGTCCGCTGTCGCCATCTAGTGACAGACTATTCAATCAATTCAATTAGGCAGGTGGTTGCGGAGGGGGTGTCATGGAACAGCAGACATAGTCAACCACCCGTGCACTGAATGTATTGGGTATTGACGACCGAAAAATGACCGAATTCATCTCAATTTTTCTCAGATTTAACCAAAAGAAAGTGAAAGAGAATATATAACTTGACGAGTGACAGTATGAAGAAACGAACAATGTGAATCGAGCGCAATCGAATGTCGTTTATCCGTATAAATCTGGATTTATTCGGTGTCATTTTCTTGTGGATTTTGAGAAACGGACGCCGCCGTGTGTGTACTGTGACCGTGTGTACATGTTCTGTATGAAAGCATGGGGGATTACACACAGTCCCAGATCTGTAGAATCATCTCAGTCATAATATTTTTATGCCATCGTCTTTCATTTGCTTTTGATGTGCATTTAAATTTGGATACAAGTGCTACAGGGACAACGTTATTCAATGCAAGCCTTGGCCCGGGCTGGTCGTACAAATTACGACCTGCGCAAGGAAACGCCAATCGTCATGTGAAATTTTTATCTGTTGATCATGATACTGGTCACGTCTTTCTAAAGTCACTCCCAAAATGCAGGAATAAACAGCAAAATCCATACACTGTTTACGTGATCAGTGAAACGAAGGATTTCCAGACAAGTAGAAACTATTCCATGATACCCATCAATGTTCACCTTCATGGACAAAATTGTTTCACGAAATTCCGTCGAAAGTCTGATAGAAAACTGTACAAAGTACCTGTTCTTGGTTTTCATCTGAATTGGCGAAAAGGTGCTTGTATTTCTACGAACTCAAATATCGTGAATTTATCACAGAATCTTCCACAGTCGTTGAGGAAATGTATTTTGGGATATCGGACTGATAGTCGAGAATATAAAATCGATCCTGATGGTTCCTTGCGAACTTTGCATGATGTTTGCATGGATTCCAGTTCATTGGTTGTTCGGACCACACTGACCACAGTCTGTGGTGCAAAAGGATTTGATTACCCAATGATTGTCAAGGTCATACTGCTGAGTAGCGATGGACCAGAGCAGCACCCATTCCTTCTTCATCATTCCATAAAACATCTTCAACGAATGAAACGGGAAACCAACGAACACATGCCAATATTTCCTGAAGCACATTATGTACGTCGTGTTCCTGAAGAAAAGCCTCCTGGTGTATTAGTGGCTACAATCACAGCTACTGATGATGACAAGGGTCCTGCCGGGCAAATCGAATACAAGTTGTTTGCAAGTAGAGATGCGCGCAGTCAGGCCATGTTTAAAATTGATCAAACATCGGGCCGTATCACAACAACTCAAACATTGGATCGTGAAGCGATGGACACACATTATTTCATAATCTATGCTGTTGATGGTGGTTCATCATCTCTCAAGCGAACTGGTCAGGCAACTTTGACTATCAAAGTTGATGATGTGAATGATCACACGCCGCATTTTGAAAAGTTGCGTTATTTTCAACAAGAGCCAGAGACCGCAGGCATAGGTTCGACAATTTTAACCATCCGTGCGACAGATAAAGATTTGGGAAAAAATCAGGAGATCAGGTACTCAATCGTCAATCCAGAACCACCTAACGATGTTTTCAATTTGGATGAGACCTCGGGCACAATCACAACGGCCAAGAAATTAGACCGTGAGACGACAGAGCAGTACACGCTGATTGTGAAGGCACAGGATCAGAGCCCACAATTTCAGAATCGACGGGAAGCTACAGCGACTGTTGTAATTGCAATAAAGGATATGAATGATAACTACCCACAGTTTGAGAAGAGATCTTATACGATAAGTGTGAAGGAAAACATAGATTGGAAGACTCGTCCCGTCATTGATAGAATCAAAGCCACAGATGCAGATTTAGGTTCCAATGGATTGATACGATACAGCATCACCGGGGGAAATAGTGGCGGTACTTTTAAGATTAATGAAGTCACTGGTGACTTGTCAGTTGTGAAGCCTTTGAATTATGAAAAAGTGAAGCAATACGACCTGAAGGTCCGTGCCCAAGACAGTGGTTCACCTGCAAAGACCAACAGCACGACAGTCCTTGTTTTAGTGGAAGATGTGAATGATCACGCCCCACGCTTCATCAGAATGAATTTTCACGAGATAGTTGCCGAAGATGTGGATCCAGGCCACACAATTTGTAGAGTAGAAGCCATTGATCCTGACTCAGGTGCCAATTCTGTGATCTCTTATTCAATAACAAATGCTCCACCGAATATGCCGGTCGTTATCGATAGCAAAACAGGCTGGATCAAGACAAGTGGTGCGCTTGATCGAGAAAAGGCAGACCATTATACTTTCAATGTCATGGCAAAGGATCATGGAACCCCACCGTTGTCGGCCAGTGCAACAGTGAAGATAACCATTTCTGATGTCAATGACAATGCTCCAAAATTCAACCCGAGCTCCTACGAAACAGCCATATCTGAAGAAACTGCTCGTTTGGAGCCTGTTCTGACCGTCACTGCCAAAGATGCAGATGCTCACAACAATGCCCGCATCATGTACCGTATCTCCAGTGGAAACTTTCGTCAGGCTTTCAATATACACAGCCAGTCGGGCCTTGGAGTGATATCCGTTCAAAGGCAGTTGAATTACAATGAAAAGAATCGATACGTTTTGACAGTAACAGCAACTGATCCTGGTGGTCTGAGCGCGTCATGCACAGTCATAGTCAACATCACGGATGCCAATACGTACCGCCCGACATTCGTAAATACACCATATGTAGCGAAGGTTAAAGAAGATGTGGCTCTTGGACACAGTATTTTCCAAGTGTCAGCCACAGATGATGACGTTGGAGAAAACGCCAGAATTTCATACACAATGGACAATTCTGATGTTTTCCGTATCGACCCTATGACTGGTAAAATTTACACCAAAAAGAAGCTTGACCGAGAAACTACTCATGGGTATACAATCAGCATAAAAGCCACAGATCATGGCAAACCGGAAAAATCTGATACAACTGAAGTGGAGATACAGGTTATCGATGTTAATGATAATTATCCAGAATTCAAAAAGAGGGTATACAGTGGTCAAATAAAGGAGGATGCTATTGTTGGGACGAGTGTGCTGACGATATCTGCAGTTGACAAGGACCAAGGTTCAAATGGACAAGTCCAGTACACCTTCGATGGTGGTGACAATGGAGATGGCGATTTCAGTGTTGATCCCACGCTTGGGGTTATTCGGACTGCAAGATTATTGGATCGGGAACGTGTTGCGAATTATAAGTTGGAGGCGTACGCTGTCGATCGAGGAGCGAGTCTGACGAGATCAACCGGCGTTAAAATTAACATCAGAGTGACGGATAAGAATGACAACGCACCGCAGTTTGATTCCTTGGTTATCAATCTGGATATAAATGAAAATGAACCAATTGGTTCCACTGTGGGGAAGATAATAGCCCGGGATCCAGATGAAGGCGCAAACGCACACGTCGTGTATAGCATTTCCGGTGGTCCTGACCGCAATCTTTTCAAGTTGGGGCAATCAAATGATGATTCTGCAGTCATTTTAACAGCGAAAGAGTTCGATTATGAATATGAGAAGCGTGATTTTGAGATTACACTTCGGGCGACATCGACTCCGTTATTTTCAGAAGCTCGTGTTTTTATTCATGTGAAGGATGTCAATGACAATCGACCCGAGCTGCAAAATTTCAGGATTATATTCTATAATTATAAAGACGATGAAAACTCGACTGAGAAAATGCCAGCTTACGACCATTACAACCATTTTCCCACCGGAAATATTGGTCGAGTGCCAGCTTACGACCGAGATGTCTCCGATAAGCTGCAGTACAGATTCCTCTCCGGCAACGACGGACATCTTCTCCACCTCAATAGAACAACTGGCATGATACGGCTGGACTCAAGGCTCAATTCTGATGTCCCGAGGAATGGAACGTTGAAAGTCGTTGTGTCAGGTATGTATCGCTACCGTGACTTGTCACCTCTTCAGTCATTGTCAAAAATCTTGTCATGGAAACATCCAAATAGACTCAGTCACTCCAAAAGGGTGCAGCACCTGACGGGGCAGTGTCATGACGTCCCGTACGTCATTTCTGAATGCAATCACATGTATCCAGTCATCCCAGGAGATTTGGCAATATCATACATGTATTGTCTCAAATGCGAAACCTAACACTAACAGACAACATGCCTGAACAACCAACTGCTGGATCTTTGTCACCATGGTAACTCTCAATAACCAAAGCAACTCTTCATGTCATTACAACTTTAGTATTCTGGGGCATTGTTTTCCTGCTGAAATGATCATACTGTGTATTGTCTTTTTGACATGCACATCTACATGTATCAGTTCATCTGTGTACATGTAGTTGAAAATGGTTGCCCTCCTTCATGGCCTTGTAAACCAGTATTCCTGTGATTGAACCGTCCTCCAAATGCAGACATAACAGATGAACAACCAAAATTACAAGTTGATAACTTGGTCTGCCCCGTTCTCAATATTCCTTTCAAATAATAGTTTGTTTTGCTACAGGCCTCTTTCCTTCTGTTGATTTTCTTTCTCTAGGAAATGCTAAGTAAACACATTGGATCCAGTCAGTTTGTTACCATTGCCAAATTGCCGGTGGGGGTGTTCCTAAAGAGTCCATGCTTTGTGATTGCATGCTGGGTGTGATGCCATCCAAACACCATCCTGGTGCGTGCTGATGAAGGGAGCAAGCAATATAAAGATCCTTTGATACATGTACCTCCAGGGTGTCAAAACATGCAAATGGAAACTTTAAAAAAACTGATTCAAAAGAAAGTGCTGAAAAGCTCAGTGCAGAAGTCTATTATTCTGTCCCCCTGGGCCCACCATCTGATAGTGAATGTCGAACAGAAGAAGAAAAACTCAAAAAGGGACCATACCAATAACCCAAATAGTTTACCTTCCTCACTTCAATTTGTTGTGGTTTTTGTGAGCAGTTTTGTGCAAATCTCTTGAAACAGATGGATGGCCTGACTGTACCGGTATGCGAATATTTGTTGTGATTATAGAAACTGTTTTAGTGTAAGACAAAAGGTGGGAAATTCCTCTCAAAACTCAATGGTTTTCTGACATCACTGAGGACCCTTCTTTCTTTGTGGTCGATTGATCTGCTTTGAATGCCTCATATCACATCGAAATTCTAATAGTCTAGGTAGTCTAATTAAATGAGAACTTGACCTGATGCATACATGTAGGCCTACATGTTAGTTAGCCCCAGCCATTCCCCCAGTCCTGCGGGAATATCCTGGTTGCTTTTTTGAAGAATTTGTTTTTTTCAAGGTTGACGACTTGGGACCGATTTCACAAAGTACTCCAGTAACGGTAGTATGTAAACATTGAAACGTTTCAAAAGAAACGAGCCAAATGAAACGACCCAAAATGTTTTTAAAAATACAAAAAATCATAACAAAAATACCAAAAACATATATTATTTTACATTGTATGAATAGAGGAATGTAGATTACCCGATGCCTCCATGATTTTTATCATCATTTTAGCTTTTTCTGCGATTTCTTAGCCAGATTTAGGCTACACTGCGGGGAACGACACCACATTTTCCTCTCGCCAACCTTGCACCCCTCATAGTGGAATAATCGGAGTACACTAATTGGTTGGAATGCTCATGGCTTATTATCTATTCACAACTCGCATGCACATTGTGTTACAAACTTCGCCCAATATCAAAAACGATAAATTTTGAAGACGTTTTGAGGCCTCACACAAATTCCTCACAGAAAATAACCATGGCGAGTGACATATAGAGAAAGTATATGATGAAAGGTAATTAATAATCGCATAGAGATTTTCTGAAGCGACGACTTCCATATTTGGGATCGGAGACCTTGAACATTGAATGAATGGGAAGCATGGTGTCATGTAAACAATAACAACACATGTGTTTTGAACGGGAGATGTATGTTTTGAGAGATTTTAATGCTATTATGCCATGAAAGTGCCAATAATGAACTGCAAATAACAAAATCGAAGTGGCTATTTATCAAGCCCGGCTCGCTGGACAGTACGCAAAATTGGGCTTAAACGTCGAGCTAGCCGTATTTCCGGAACCAGGTGACAAATACTCTACCATTGTCTTCAGTGTGTTGATTGGCACATTGCAAAGATGTTGGGCTTACAACCCTGAGGTCGAGGGTTCGATTCCCGTGTGGTCATAATGTTTTTTCATTATTTTTCTTTTTTTGTTTTCCTTTTCTTAGAAAATTATGTTGACTTTTCCAAATTTCTACAAAGAACAACTGGTTAATTATTTTTTTCTTAGTGGTGACACTGATAAAATCGCCTACAGAATCGTTGCATCATCCTGGGCACACCCTGGTGTTCGGACTCGCCGGCAGATTCTGACCCACAAGCCCCAGCGGATTAATCTTCAGACTGACAAAAACCGAGAGTCTGAAGCTAGGCATGCGACCACAGTGTCTAAGATTTGGGCCATCACGCAGAAACAAGGGTTGAAAAAAGGATAAATTGGCTTCAGAGACCCCCAGCCATGTTGCGAGCAATGAAACACCACCACACTGCCGACTTCCCAACTAAACAAGCTGAAGCCATTGCATATTCATGAGGAGGCCTGTCTTTATTACCAGCTCGACGAACATTACCGATTTTGAAGCTTGCTTGTCAAGCTAGCTCGATAAATAACACTGAATCTACGTACTCCTCATCGAGCGGCTTGACAAATAAGACCGAAAGTAGTGCTTATTCATCGAGCGGCTCGATAAATAAACCCGGTCTAACAAAATTACACCGTTTCTGGCATGTAACTTCAGATTTAGCATGTTTTTTGGGTCGTTTCATTTGGACCGTTTCTTTTGAAACGTTTCAATGTTTACATACTACTAGGTTGCTTGATGTCTTGAAAAAGAAAATGACTTTTTGAAGAAAAAAATGACTTGCCAATAAGTCTTGAATATTGCAGCACAAAATGAACTGTTTCCAGAAATTCTCCCACCACAAATCATCTCTTTGCAAGATCTGCAAAAACCTAAGGTTAATGTTGATCTTCTCCTTGTCAGTTCCTTGAAAACTGATATTATTCTGTGCCGCTGGCATAATCATATGAAAATCCTCATGTTTTCATCTTCTGCTCTGTTCAAACATCTCAGAATGTGACTCAGATATTGCCATGATTGCCCCTCTGTTCAAGTTTCATGTGTTCTCGAGTTCTCTGATAGTGATATGTTTGATTTCTTCAGGATTTTTGCATTTGACATGTATTTGGGTTGTGCAAAAGGCTGCCGTGCCCGATATGCACATATTCTGTCCTGTGGTTACATGTAGATTGTTCTTAAATAGTCAGAAATCAATCTAAAAGTTGACATAGGCAAGTAATGCACTCCAACCTTCTCTTCTCAGCTTGGCACTGCACCTAATCAGATGATGTTGGACAGCGTTGGAGGCTGTTTTTATTTACTGAATTCTTTACAACTGTTGATTATCTTGTTTCATTTTCTCACCTGAAGTCGGATTAGGCTGATTACTACCCATCATTTAATCATCGCCACACAGCGCACCAGACAATTCACCTGGTCAGGTTTGCAGCCAGACCTGACTAATTGGCAACAGCCTTGGCAGCACTGATCTACGCAGGGTTTCCACTCTCTGAATTTAAAAAGTGCTTCCATTCCAGTGAAGGGGCCTGCATTTCAGTGATTTCTGTTTTTTTGGAGCACACCAAAATGTGCTTCTCCCAGTCAACAGTGGCTATAAATCCCGAGGCCATAACCTTTACACCAGGAATTCCTGGTGAACTCGCGGCTACATGTACTGCCTGCCCACCCTCTACACAGCGCCATCCTACGGTGGCCAGGGAACCAGGCTACATGTAGATGTTGAGGTGCGCTAAGGCAGAGGTATGCTCAGAACACTGATTCGCATTTCAACCTCACGTACTGGCTTTCGCATAAACTATAACATCTATGCAGAGAGTTTGCACGGGCCGAGACCGGTAAAAGAAAATCGAGGGTTCATGAATACGCTGCCAACTCATATTGGTTGCTTGTAAACAATCTGATCAGGTTGATCAATCTGATCAACCCTTTCCTCTTTTAGGACCTCATAATTTGTTGTCAACCCAGTGTCTCCTACAAGTAGTGGACCTGTCCACATGCACATGCCATAAAAAAAGCAAGAAAAGGCCGGATTTGATGTTTACATACTACCGGATTTGATAACATGATGAAAAGATATCAATGTTTTAAAACAGTCTTCTTTCTTCTCTTTCCAGATGGTATAAATGAAGTCGAGAGAAATTGTGAATTGTCCGTCAGACTTGTCACCACGAACATGTTGGCCAATGGCATCACCGTCCGTCTCAACAACATGACACAGACGGAATTCTTGTCGCATCTCTACGACCTCTTCCTCAGCGGGTTAGCCAGTATCTTGGAGACGGACAAGCGTAATATCTTCATCACCAACGTCCAGCAGGATACTGATGTGAAAGCCAAGGTTCTCAACATCAGCTTCTCTGTGAGAAAGATGATCAGAAACAATCGGGAATACTATCACAATCCTGAAGATTTGAGAGAGAAAGTTTACCTCCGCAGGAGTCTACTTGCTCAACTGTCTACTGCTCAGGTGAGATTTTTAAAATGCCTTTTCATGGATTTTTTGCAAAAATGGTGCTACTCAGTGTTCTTTGTCACCTGAGCACCAGAAAAATTTACAGCAAGAGGAAACTGTAGTGCCCTGATAAAACCTGCCCCTTTCAAAGAGATACTCGGACCTCTTTATTTATTATTGGGGATCAAACTGAGATCATCATTGGTGACAGCAACATGTACGGGCCAGTGATTCCCTGCCTGTGCTCCACTCTGACCACTCCTCGCAGTGTTTTCGATCGCTCTGTATGCCGCTCCGTCACAAAACACTGCTACGAATAGCCGGTATTCTGCCAACTGACCGCCAGATGGCACCACTACTGTTCTCGCTGCCACACCGGAGAAAGCATTTTTTAGGATTTTGCTTAGTTTCAGCCTGATGGCAGGCGCTGATTGGTTGGACAGAAATAGTGCCATCTGGTGGTCAATCGGCAGAATACCGGCTATTCGAAGCAGTGTTTTGTGAGCGGAGCGGCATATAGAGCGAATGAAAACACTGCGAGAGGAGTGTACATGTAGGCCTACGGCCTGAGATCAGCCCTTAACTGTGTGCACTTCTCACTGGGAGGACGGACTTGACCTCCAGACACCGTACATACATGTACATGTCTTTTCTTCTTGTATACACCATAGCATTTTAGGCTGTTTGCGTAGCACATTAAAACATGAAAGAAGTGCTCTCACCCCGGAGTCATTCACCATTGTAGATGAAATTTGTCAAGCCTTTGAATAAACTGGAGCAGAGCATTGTCGAAGAGAGGGTCTGTTGAACCTTATAGTCTGTACATGGTATAAGTCTCTTTTTCTGCTCATTGTATATATTTGACATGGTATGTTGTGTCGTCAGTACTTTATGGTTCAGTTGTTCAACATGAAAATCACGGATGTGATCATGATAGACTACATGAAGGGTGCAGACCGGTCCTGCTTGGAATAAAATTAAGGTCCCCTCAATTTGGTGGAGTGGAGATGAAAACTAGAGGTTGATTCATCAAATTTCTTATTTGAGTTTGAATAAAGATAGAAAACATAAGTTGTCTCCGAATTTTGCAAATTTTCGACCCCGAGTTTGAATAAAAGGAAGATTCGTTCCAAGATCTGCCATCCCGTAGCAAGCAGTGTGAATGCTGAATTATCCCTGGTCAGCATGCCCCTGGTCAATATGACCATCGCTTCTGCTTGTACTGTTTGTCCATGTCTTGGTGTGTTGCAGACACGAGCATGGCAGGGGCTGCATAAGCTGTCTTATAATACACCCTTGGAACAGCAACAATGCCCCTTTTCTGCGATAGTTCACTGCCAAGATCAATAGGAACATAGGCCCCCAGGTGTGAGCTCTTCAATATGGCATGAATTCACGCTAGACTGAATTATCCTTGTCCACTGTTGGATGTAAAAATAGCTTCTGTCATAATAGTTTGAGACCCTTCTCTTCAATTACGTGCAACATTTTTATTGTGGCGCTTTTTAATTGGGGACCCTAGGATGTCACATGTCCTGACTACACAAAATAATTCTAATTGGTTGTCCTGTATGACTGGGTGGCTAACAGATTTTTATTTTGGGTAGATTGAAAATATTCTGTTCTGCTCTTTTTAGTTCAAATGAAATTTTTGCCTGGGCAACTCATAGAATTACCAACACTCCACCATAAACTGACACTGTGGTGGTAATGCGTGAAATTTTTTGGTAAAAGTTATGACAAAGGAGAAAACTCCCCAACCAAAATGGTACCTGACTTGGACTAGAATCCAAGGTACAGAAAAGCACAAAATTGACACACAAAATGATAATAAACAAGAAGTCAATCTCCAGAATTCACGAATTTTCGACCCCAACCGGGGTTCCACTTGAAAAAGACCCCGGTTGGGGTCGAAAATTCGTGAATTCTGGAGATTGACTTGTTTATTATGACTTGGACTAGAACATTGACAAGCATTTCATACCATTTGCCTAACTCAAGTTATTGATTGATAAACATGATTTACACACATTTGGATCCCCTACCCAAATAAATATCAACGTATTTATGACATGAGCAAATATACTGTGCCTGATATCTCGAGGTGCTAAAGAATAAAATGTGTGTTTTCTGTGATTAATATCTGATATTGGGTCACTCTCAGTCTTTGTTTGATAAGAGTGTTTTAAATATTTGAACATACTAATTGTCAGTCGGCATATCAGTCTCAGAGAATTCAGACGGGCACTTCCATCAAGCAATGTCGCTCACCATTCGAACAATGGGTGATTTCAAAGTTGGTTTTCACACCGGTTTTACAATGCTTTAAAGCATTGTAAAACCGGTAATAAAACCAATTTGAAATCACCCAATGTCGGACAAAATCACATGACATCCTCCCAAAATTTGATTGGAAATAAGTAAACAGCTGTCAAAGTGACCAGAGATCCGTTTACGTGCAGTATGTTGTTGGTGCAGAAAGCTCCACATTTCACCCTTTGACAAGGTTTTACTGCTTTGTTTACTTACAGGTTCTGCCCTTTGATGATAACCTGTGCGTGACAGAACCGTGCCTAAATAATGAAATATGCATCGACATCCTCAAGTTTGGGAATGCCTCATCCTTTCTCACCTCGGACACCATGCTCTTCCGACCTATCAGACCAGTCAACGGCTACCGTTGTTTATGTCCCAAAAGTTTCACAGGTAGGAGCAGGTTCATACAATTACAATGTGACTCTAGGGGGGTCAGATGGGGGAGTCGTACTAGGAGTAAAGTGGGGGAGGGAAATGTCCAAGGGATGTACATATACCAGATGTGAAAATGATGGCTCTCATCCTCCGTGAATTTCTTAAAGTTAAAAATGAGTGTTTCCTTTTCAGGTATGAAGGCATCGTATATGTGTGACACGGAGGTGAATCTTTGTTACTCTGGACCTTGTGGAGGGAATGGGACGTGTGTTCAAAAAGAAGGAGGGTTCACCTGTGTCTGCAAACCTGGCTTTACTGGTACGTAACCCTTGGCCTTGTCTGTAATCATGCAGCCAATATCTTCATTATACTTCAGTTAAAAGGCGCCCTCCATGTTGGGGTTTTCTCAAGCTAGTTGGCTCACTTTGTGGGCAACTTGACTGTTGAAAATCATGGACAGTTGTATGTTTCATTGGTCGGAGCATTAAAAGTTGCAAGGAAACAAACAATGGTGAATTGCCCATGGAGGCCCAACTCCTGCGAAATCTCACGTGAAGAGGTACCTTTCGAAAGAAGAAAAAGCTGAAATTGTTTTATGGTGAATCAATGTGCTGAACGTTGAAAGGTTATTCCTCTTAGCTGTCTAATGGATGTTCTGTTTGACAAATTCTCTTTCGGCAGCAACAGCAATGAAAAATTGACCAATGGCAATGTTGTAAAGGAGTTAGGTGTGAACATGTCACCCGTTACGTTTGATAATTTATAGTCTGTTAACAGAGAGGGAGTTCTTTCAAGATGTAAAGTTTCAGTAGTCTGGTTTAGTCATCATGTTCTCATCAACCTTTGTAATTAAACAGCTTTTTAGTTCAAAATGAATGGAGCAAACAGACATGCTGCTAAACTCACCTCATGAGTGAAGGTGCCTGCCCATTCTTGCCTCTCTTCACCAACAGTACTGTGTTAATAAAAATGCTTTTTATTTGGATCAGATGTGGAATGATGAGACATCCCTTATCGAAGGAGTGGCCCCAAGTTGTTTGTTACAGCAAAAATAAAAATGTAATAGCAAAATAGAACAAATTTTATCATATCAGTCTGGTAATATGAAATTCGGTTACCCTATGTTTTTTCATGTAAAAAACATGAGTTTCCACTTACTGTTTTCATAACAAAACAGTATATTTGTGACATAGAGTAGGCCTCTACAAAAAAATGCTGACTTTGAAAAGATGAGTCCTTCGTTATTCTTTCAGGTCACCAATGCCAATACGACATGCGAAACAAAAATTACACCAAGAAGAGCTGTCCGAAAAGCATCTGTCGCCCACCCTCCCAGTGCACTCCTCGGACAACTGGCAGTGGATTTACATGTGAGGGATGTCCAAATAAGGAATATCACACGAAATTCTGCCAAGTGACAACACGAGGATTCACAAAGGGCACTTTCTTGATGTTCCCATCCTTGGGACGATCGTACAGGTTCAGGATAAGACTTCGGTGAGTATGGCAGATTTTGTTTCAACATGGGCACCAAATGTCACATACGTATGCGTTCTGGGGTCTTGACATAAAGCTACTGTAGTAGATGAACTATAAACCAGAATACAACACAGACATGATAACATATGAAATACTGTCAAGCGTATATTAGGTGAAGTCAAGTCTTGATCAGTTTCAAGTTACTCTCAGTATTCCCCTTGGGTGACGTAAACCATCGGTGAACCCAACTTTTGACTTCTCAGCTTGGATAAGGTTCACCCAGGGTCACCCTGTCCTGGTATCGAATCGTGAATCCATGACCATGATACTGTCATGTTTCGGAATTTCCCAGAATGTTGTCACATCGTATGTTATCAATGCATTGAAACGTGATAAAAGAACTATCAGGGGAATCTTGTGTTTCCGAACGTGATACTTCCGTGCACAACTTCATCTGTTTCATGGCGATAACATCATCCCCTTCAGAGCATTTCCTGGACATTTTTTTTAAATCTCAAAATGAACTTTGCATAAAATTGGAGGGAATTTGAAAATAAGTTGTGTCCACTTTCACCACTCACTTGTTTAGTCTATCACCATGTTTGCCCGAGGTTCTGTACATCGTCAGCTGCTGCAGTCCATGGATAAATGGCCTATCACTTCCTGTTAGCACGACTCATTAATAATGGTATAAACTGCTTGTTAATCATTTCTAATGGGATTAGCACTTTATTTATGATTGAACAGTAGCAATGAAAAGGATCTGGTTAGGAATACATGGGACATTGATATTCATCTGAATATTGTGCAAACATTGGTGGTAGGCCTACAGTGGACTTCAGTATAGGCAGCTGATTTCGTGGGGAGTGACCAAACTGATCCTCTTTGAGTCATAAAAATCTCGGGCCTACCTGTCACTGTAGCACATGTCAAAAAGCCCTGCTTCTGACACGGCACGGCATTCGCAAGTTCTTCCACTTGAAAATTCTCGTACATACCTCTGTCTTTAGACCTAGACCTTATTAAAGAAGCCAGAATAACTTAAAAAACGTGTCAAATTGTCCATTTTTTTGGCAACCTATTGTCCATTCTTTGCCTCACAAAACAATTGGCACATTCCTGAAGATACCGCCCTCAGCCATTGAAGGGCAGTGTACAACACACAGCAGTCAACCAGGCGATTTCTTGGAATTATGCGGCATGTCAGAACCACAAGGGATTAATGATCATAATTTGAGCTATAATGGTATAAGATTAAAGGATGCCGGTGGTGGTATACATCACGGTAAAGTTTGCTGTGAAAGTACCGTGGGATGTTATAGATTTTTCATGACAGTTTTATTGAGATTTATTTGAAAAGAGCTGTGTCCTTAGGGTGTAGTTCAGAGTAGACTGCGTTTATTTGCCTGTTTATGTCTGCCTTGACCTTTGGCATGTCCTCGCTGATGCTGTTGAGGGAAAAGTGGCCACACGTTTGTTTATGGACCAGTCCGTTTAACCCTGTCCGCCTATCCTGCTTAAAACTGTTTATCAGACACCCGGAATGCGGAAGCGGTTATGCTATGCATTTTTCGCATACAACATCGTTTCTGACAGTACGGGTCCATTGCGGTTTTCATTTTCATTTCTACGGTTTTCATTCCCCAGGGATCAGGGGCAATCTGTCTGTTACTCACCGTATGGGCCCCGGAGTGGATATGCGACGTGGGCTTTAACAGGTACAAATTACTGCAGTCACTTTCACCATTTAAACCAGTCCTTCCTAAAGAATGGATGATCAAAACTTCAGTGCCCGAGTGGACACCAACTTTTATTTCCAAATTGATCTATTTATTCTGACCGCAGTGTCCGAGACACTTCTCAAATCTATTCATCGTATCCATGACGTAGGCCCAGGCCTACGTCGTTCTGTGACGTTACGCGTTTTGCCCACCAGCTTTCTTTAGCAAAGCAATGAATTTTGCCCACCACCTTTGCATCATTACGGCGACGTCAGCAATGGCGGACAATGTCAGAGTTACGTCGTGGAAACGATGAATATATATGTCGAATTTTTCCGTATATTTCAGGTTTGCAACTCATGAGAAGAACGGATTACTATTTTACAACGGACGCTACAATGAGAAGCATGATTTTGTAGCGCTGGAGATTGACAATGGTCAAGTTCGGTTCTCATTTTCTCTTGGTGCTAATATTACAACGGTAGCATCTTCCATCGAGGGTGGCGTCCATGATGGAAAGTGGCACGAAGTGACAGTGGACTACCTGAATCGGGTGAGTAGATTCATGACAACTGTCTCAACTATTGGCTTCTCCATTGACCATTTTGGCATAGACGGCCACTTGCCCCAAAGTACTCTACTTGCCCAAAAGTACTCTACCCGTCTAGATCAAATGGAAAGTAATGTTTTGAATCGTCTGAAGACATTTTAGGCCCACCTGTCTCGATCAGCTGAAAGCACAACACAATTTGTTTCCGTTTGACCTAGATTCTTCCAATTCGATACAAAGTCAAAGGTTCCCCCGATGGGACTTCTTTGCAAGAGACAAATTTTTGTGCGAATAGGTGTATAAATATGGCCACTAGGGGGCATTCTCCTCATACCATCATTCCTCAGCAGTTTAGCACAATGGCCTTGGCCATTTCATCAATCTATACCATTTGCTCCGATATTTATATTCACGTGCATGCACATGTACGTACCTATCTTTCATTTTATATTCAACGCAGCTATGAATCAGTCCAATTGTACTGGTTTCTCTTGAGGTGTGCACTCTCCACCTCGTTCTGATCAATCGTGCGTCTCGTTAAAACTGCAACCATCGTCATTGCTAGAATTCGAGTGTAGTCCACAGTATCTTAAGAGGTTGGCTAATGGTTGGTCCAGACCAAGGGAAGGTCGATGACTAGCGATTGCACTTTGCGATTGCCTTCATCCTGTTTGATGAGCTGACTGTTCTGTAGTGAATGTGTGATCATACGCGATACGGGTCCAAAGGCTGAATGGGGGGGGGGGGGGGTTTANTAAGGGGAAGAAACCAGAGTGCCAGAAAAAAAGCTGTGGTGTCAAAAGTTCCACCCCTCTCTAATACTATCATATGAAGACGTTGGGTCATATGAATAAGGACTATGCTTTCTTGAATTTTGTAACACAATTGCACTGGGCAATGCTGTACAAATCTGAAGAAAGCATTTGCTACATGTAGTTTTTATTCATATTACCCAATGGCTGATATTCATAAAAGCCAGTTACGGTAATGCTTTTACTTCAAGATTTGTAGTACATTTACATTAGACATTACTGTGAAAATCTTGAGTAAAAGCATTTGCTAACTTTTATGAATACCACCCAACCAGGAACCTCAGAGGTGGCAAGTAGCAAAGTTTCCACTGTGTCACTCTGACAGCACACGAATCTGTTTGCTTCGTAAAATACTCTGACATCCCTCGGAACCAACTTTTAAATTACAAGTCCCATAGATTACCAGGTAGAAATACGTCTCCTGTGCCATATAAACCATCCTCTGGTCTGAGCTAATTTACCTATCATGATGGAGTCTTAGAATAGATTGATATAATTTCCCTCTTATTCAGAGTAACTGTCATTGCAAGAGTGTGTGAGGACCCTTCCAGGGGTGCCATTTCCCTCCCACGGCACGGATGAGTGCCACTTATTATCATTTTGAACCAATTTTAACCAATACAAGAGATTGGCAGACGCTTTTTGTGCGACTCAAAACATGTTGACCAGAGAAAGGCACAGCTTGTTGCATGACGAGATTCCAAAGGTGAATCCGGCATATTTCCCGATCTTTGTCATTGCCTTTGTCAAGATGACACCAGAACGTTCCACCAGTTTTATGGGTTATACATGATTATGTACTGTATTGGCAATTTGGGACTCAGGAAGGTTAACAAATACTGTAATTTAAGGGCACTTGTTTTGTGGAGAAAATTGTCTAGTCTTTCTGATGTTTATACTTGTNTCCTATTCATGCATGGGGCCACAGAATTGCACTAGGCAGTGCAATCTGAAGAAAAGCATTTGCTAGTATTTATTCATATTACCCAATGGCTGAAATTCATAAAAAAGCCAGTAAATGCTT
Source organism: Notospermus geniculatus (assembly GCA_002633025.1). Taxonomy (NCBI): domain Eukaryota; kingdom Metazoa; phylum Nemertea; class Pilidiophora; order Heteronemertea; family Lineidae; genus Notospermus; species Notospermus geniculatus. The sequence continues at coordinate 57,070 of NMRB01001241.1, forward strand.
TTACTTCGAGGTTTGTAGTACATTTACATTAGACATTACTGTGAAAATCTTGAGTAAAAGCATTTGCTAACTTTTATGAATGCCAGCCAACCAGGAACCTCAGAGGTAAGCAGCAAAGTTTCCACTCTGCCACTCTGACAGCACATGAAGCTGTTTGCTTCGTAAAATACTCTGACATCCCTCGAAACCAACTTTTAAAATACAAGTCCCATAGATTACCAGGTAGATGTCTCCTGTGCCATATAAACCATCCTCTGGTCTGAGCTATCAATTTACCTATCATGATGGGGTCTTAGAATAGATTGATATAATTTCCCTCTTATTCAGAGTAACTGTCATTGCAAGAGTGTGTGAGGACCCTTCCAGGGGTGCCATTTCCCTCCCACGGCACGGATGAGTGCCACTTATTATCATTTTGAACCAATTTTAACCAATACAAGAGATTGGCAGACGCTTTTTGTGCGACTCAAAACATGTTGACCAGAGAAAGGCACAGCTTGTTGCATGACGAGATTCCAAAGGTGAATCCGGCATATTTCCCGATCTTTGTCATTGCCTTTGTCAAGATGACACCAGAACGTTCCACCAGTTTTATGGGTTATACATGATATGTACTGTATTGGCAATTTGGGACTCGGGAAGGTTAACAACTACTGCAATTTAAGGGCACTTGTTTTGTCTAGAAAATTGTCTAGTCTATGATGTTTATACTTGTTGGATTAAGTACCATGAAGTTTGACTAATTTTTGGCGAGTGAGTGGTTGGATAACAACATATCAGTGTTTCCACCAGAGGGTACTAAGGGTACATGTACTATGCAAGTACCCTCAAAGGAACAGAAAAGGGCCATTTTCTTCAATTTCAACATGGGGTTTTTGCTGATTTTGAAGGAAAAAAATTTCTGGCAGAGACCCTGACATTCACTTTGTACATTCACTTTGTGATGTATCAGAAATTGGTTCTGTTACTCAACTGTGAAATTATTTTATTCAAGCTCAAACTAGAACTTTCAACTTCTGTTTCGCAGGGGTTGTGCTTTCCTCTGTGTTTTTAGTATCGAAAAAGATTTGTGATCGTTGGTCGTTGATATTGGCTGAGAATGATTTACCTTGATGAAGGTTGAGACTGAAACCTGCGAAAATTTCAAATGAATCAGGACACTCTTCACATGGAGCTGAACACACACTGTTCGTCTCCTCTCATTCAACAAATTGAAAACCTGCTGCCAACCTCTGTCTCTATATACGGCAATGTATTGACTCACTCTGACCAATAGAACGTTCACGATTTACCTCCACATTCTGGAGTGTTCCGTTGAGTGTACTTCATACCAATATTAATACACACAGTCGATGTGTGTACATGCTGATATATTCCATCGGAATTCTGGTGAATTGGCGACGTGATGGGAATGAAACACGTTTTCATATATTTCCTTGAGGCATTCCACATGAGCGCATGTATTTTTAAAGGGGCTGTCCTTTCCTTTCGTAATAGATACCAGTGATGGCCGACACAAGACGGACATTGGTCACTTCACCTCATCCACGCCTCAGTAATTTTGTGGACCTCTTTCTCACATCCAAGAGTCTTCTCGTAATTGTAGACATTACAACCCAGTTGTAATGTGCGCCCCCTTTTGCCTCAGCACAGTTTCTTATTCAGTCTTGATAAAATGCACTTTATCTTGGCCGAGTTGGGCATAAAAAGCCACTTTATCTTGGGCACAATCCCGCCGGTCCATTACAAGGGATATAAATCTCAACCCCTGTTGACAGCACAATTGACCTAAATCAAATCCAGTGCATTGCCAATACACCACCTTAAAGTATTATGGTCAATAAATGTGAATTGAGATTCTAACCAGGGACGCAGGTTTTCAGGCTGTTTGCTGGTGAACACACCCATTAGTTCTGAAGTTGTGGGACCAGTTCCTGCTCTGCTTTTGCCAAAAGGTGCCCACAGGTCGACATTGCGTCTTGAAGCAACTCGACAACGGATCCGTCGCAGATAAAAAAACTACCACGTGCAGGTCGACATTTCAGCGCTTGAGAGGAACTCGGAGCAACTGGCAGTTCCTCGAACAACACGCTCAACTAGCTGATCCGGCAGTTACTCGGAGACGCAAGCACGCTCAGGTCGACAAAATCGGCAACTGATCAGTCACTCCGAGTTGCTTCCATCGCCGAAAAGCTAGTTGCCGCGAGTTGCTTCAAGATGCAATGTTGACCTGTAGGCACCTTAACTTGATTAACCAACATTTGATTTGATAGGGCACTGAGTTTCGTCGGCTCGACTTTCCTCCTGTATTGTTGTAGAAATTGGTGAAAAGTTGTCCTGGTGACCATTCTATCTATGGCGGGCTGCACGACAGATGCTCCACCACACATTCTTAGACTTGGTATTCTGCCCTTGAGAAGAATAGAAGAATTTGATTCTGGAGAGGGTTCTGCGTGGAATTTCCTCGTATTGTAACCCTGGGAGAGGATTTGAGTTTGAGTTCATGAATTATGCTGATATGCCCTTCTGGCAGTTGTGGCAGAGACACTGTTCAAATAACTCTGTCGTGTTACGAAGACCACGCAGATTATTTTAAGGTTTGATGTTGATCGAGTTTAATTTCCTTGTGGCAATATTTATGTTGATAGACTCATTGGTGAAAGTTTGTGTGGTTCAAACCTTGGCATGAGCACTTAGTGCATGGAAACAGTTTCTTAGTTCCAGCTTGTACGACCGTTGTTGAGGATATTTGGGATCAAATTTAGCAATCGAGCGATCTATAAAGACATGGCTTTATTTGGCAACAAAACCTACATAATTTTCTCTATGAACCTTTAAGTGGGATAGGTTCATGCTGGTCAATGACTAGACTCCTCGCAAAACTTGCTTTAAGCACAGTCCAGTGCTCGAAAGTTCAGTTGTTCAAAGGTAGCCGTTTGGCTAAATGTCTACAAATTTTCATAGCCAAATATCTATGATTGAGATACTGCCAATGGAAATAGAAAGGACTTATGGCGATTAAAACATGTAAAATGGTGAAAGTCAAGGAATTCTTGTACCGGTAGCCAAATGGCAAAGTTGACAAAATCCTTTATAGCCAAATGGGAAAATCCTGTAGCCAATGGCGATGAAAACAGTTACTTTTTGAGCCCTGGCAGTCAAGCACATCCCATTGCACTACTTGCAGGCCAGTTGAGAATATCAAACCAATCTCTGGGTTTCAAGTCCAATTTTCAATCCTGTGCTCCCTGTTATATCAGGAGGTGAAATACACTCCAATGATAAATAATAAGAATAACTGTCGTGAACTAGTATGGCTTCTATAGTGGCAACTCAAAAACTCATGTTTTTGTGAGAAATTCTTCGAAAGACCATTACATACGTATGCAGTTAACGATTCTGATATATGATGCATGCTTTGGGGATGCATGGTACTCAACGATGATGGAGTGGCTGGCGGCCGGGTGTTTGTGGGTGATTATCATTCATGATGAATCAGTTGGTCATTGACTTCCATAGGGAATATCGCATAAAATATAATCTTGTTGTCTTTTGGAGATCACACGGTGTGGGCAAGATACATTTCAGCTACAGCCAGTCCATGTTGTTTCATTGGCTGATTGCAACATCGAGATTCATACCAGCAAATAGACATTACAGTCTACCAAAAAATTCTGCATTCAATTTGTTCTTCGCAGCTGCCAACAGGATTTACTTTTGTACTTTTAACTGGGATCCCAGTTGTAAGCGAACAGGAAGTTTGTAAGGTGGATTTTAGACGATTCTCGAATTTAGCAGATCTGCGCACTTCCCGCCGAAATCGCAACCACAACCTCGATCTGAAACCAGCTGACGTGACGCAATCCATGATTCAGCAATGGTCGACTCTGATGCAATGTCGTCGAAGTCCCTGTTGTGGGGTTCTCAGCGTCACGTCATTCAGTTTCAGACCGAGGTTTTGTTTGTGATTTCTGCAGAAGTTTGCGGATCTTTCTCGTTTTTGTCAATTTGAGAATTGTCTATAATAATGATTGATTGTCATATAATAAAATAGTGACAATATATCAATAAACCAGCATCTTTGAGTAGCAAAAACAACTAGAGTGCAATTGCTTCCCATGAGGAGTGGCAGGACCTACACAGTGGCTGGTGCTGCCTCACATCATGAAGTTCTCTCCAGCTCTACCAATAGCTTCCCTTGAGGAGTGGCTGGCCCTGAACAGTGCTTGCCACTGGTGCAATTCACATCAAAATTCTCTCCTCTCTCTACCAATGCTTTTCATTGTAATGAATACAACACATCCATCTTGAAAAGAAACTTGATGAATGCAGCCATTCTGAAATTTGCCGCTATTCAATGGGAACACTTCCGACCTTTTCATTAAACTCTGGCATTGATTACCAATAGATGTGACAACAGATATTAAATCAATACTGTTATTTGGGGATGAATATGTTCCTTGAATTGCTATTGACTAATATGTTGTGGCAGTTGTAAAGATGTACTTGGACAAGATGCGTTAGATTATGGAGATAGAGTCCCAATGATAATTTGCCAGTGGTCTGTACTGTCTATTTGTTTACAAACAATATTCATTGGGTAACCAAATCAAAGACAGTGGCTTGATATACGTACATGTATATCCAGGCTACCAGGCTACCAGGCTAAGTCACTATTTGAAGATGTTCTTCAAATACACTTTATTTGAATGTCTGGGGAGGTGGTGCAATGGTTTCTGATTGGATTGTTCGATCGTGGTGGATATTGCAAAATTGACCGATGCGGAATTTTGATTTCTTGTGAAATGGCTGGTCAGTCCCCCATCCTTTGTTCCTTAAGCCCCTTTCACACCGGACCTGCGAAGAGTTGCATTGTGCGGCGTACCGAGTACGCCGAAATTAGGCTGCGTACTCATGAAATAAATGTTGCCACGTGCAGGATTGCCGTATCCCTGAACCCACACTAAGCAAAAGTACGCAACCCTATGCCCTTCCACACGTAACACTACGCCAGCCTCAAAGGATTTTTCGACGGACGGTTGTAGGGTAGTGTACTATATTGCATATGCATGGCGTACAGTAGCGTAAACTTGCGTAAAAACTGCATACTTTCTGTGTCCGGTGCTCTACGCCGAAAGTAGGCAAAAAATTAAACATGCTTAATTTTTTGCGTCCATCTCGTGTACCCCTTTGCGTCCCATGGCGTATTGCCACATAGGCCAGCGTACGGCAGTGTAAGCTCGGCGTAGTCGGTACGCCGCACTACGCAACTCTACGTAGGCCTGGTGTGAAACGAGCTTTAGGTCTTTAGCATAATGAAGAATGTACCAGAGCTGAGCATCGAATGGAATATAGATCAAAACTGTGCACACATGAGCTCAGTAAGCACCCTTGACTCTGTTCTTTCCATTTGCTATGGCATACTAGCTCCTAGGAAGACTGCACTGAACGTGCTTGGAACATTTTGCCTCGTATGAAGTGGGGTCTACTGCATGTGAAGTGTTCCTTACATTGAAGGACGCTATTTCTGTCGATAAATCTAGACACATGGAGTGCGGGTGATGGTGTCAACACTTCCCGCATCATGGGGAATGGGAATGCGCCAGAATGAACACAAGCACCGATAATCAATGGTCGGCATACCAGCGCATGTATCTCAGTCTTGCCGTTATTCATCATTACTTGCTGTAATTAGTGGTTTACTGATGAAAAAAATGCTTGACAGAAAATTACGGTATGAATCACGCCAGATTTTCTAAGAGGTGAATGTGGTGATATGCTACTGCTAACTGTTTTGATTTATATTCAGTTTGTGTGTAATGAAGGAGTCATCACATCTGGTTTCGATAATCCAGTGTCTGTTCAGAAGTTACATGCTTTCTGCTTTCATGTGTATGTAAATGTCCTCCTTTGACATGCACATAAATGTCCTACTTTGACATGCACATAAATGTCCTACTTTGGCATGCACGTAATGGCTGATATTCATAAAAGCTACCAAATGCTTTTACTTCAAGTTTTGTAGTACCAGTACATTTACATTGGACCTCACTGTGCAAATCTTAACTAGAAGCATATGCTAACTTTTATGAATACTAGCCAATGTCCTACTTTGACATACACGTAATAAATGTCCTTTGACGTACATGCCTACACTGTAAATGTTCAACTTCAAAAAACATGCAAATGTCCTTCTTTGACATGTAAGTGTCCTAAGGTGGCTTCCACACGTAAATGTCCTAATTTGACATAACTCGGAGAATGTCCTGCTATGCAATGGTCTTAGAGTTTGATCAACTGAATCAATAATCTTTGGTAATGGAGCATTGCAATATTTTATCGTCACATCTTTTCCCAGGGTTCCTCTCATTCATGATGGATTATAATCGTTATCCTGCAGTCACCAAGGTAACAAGAAAGCACGCTAAGCTAATGGAGGATAAAACTTCAAACAAATATCATACTGGTGATGGAGGCTGAGCCAAACAAATTTAATAACGTAAATTGATCTTTTTGCCATTTTACCATTACTTGATCAAACTTAGGGTGGTGTTCCTTTGATTATTTCTTTGAGCTTCGTGGTAGGAGTCTTTCACTCTGTGAAGTTGATGTGATGTTTCAACCCATCTTGTGAGTGCTGGTGTCCATGTTACCAGTGGATATAGGCCAGTCATCAAATCTTATTATCATATCAGTGACATGTGTATATCCACAAGTTATATTTTGTACCCAGTGAATGAATAATTTTTGGGAGAACCCACCCGCACTGCATGTCATCAATTGTTGGAATCATGCAGATGGAGTCACATTCTCAGACAGTGTTTCCTAGTCTTTGGATCTACTCCTGGACTTCGGACAAAAGATCTGATGGTGGCCTGCAACTTTGGTTGTATTTGTGGCCATATTCATCCACTATTTCCCCCTGTCACTTATATCTGATTGATACCTTTGAAATTAGTGTTATTTCAGGGGTGATTCATTCCCAGTAGGTTATTTATACAAAACTTTTTCAGGTTTGAATATATGGGAGGAGAATTTCTGATCATTTCAGTCCAAGTCTGCTGTGCATTGCTGTACATTGTAACACAACTGTGTGCAGATGATTCCCATCAAGTTTACCTGGAGTTGTTCATGGCAATTGGATTTGATCTCATAGTCTGTGACTATCAATCATCGTTTACAAAAAAATATCGGGATTTTCAGTTCCTTTGATCTGACAAGTACAGCCTCTGTTTGAATCCGTTTAGGATGAATTGATTGGTTTTAGTTGGCAGTATTTTATCAGTGTAATTAGATTTTTTAGCAGATTATTTTAAGGTTTGATGTTGATCGAGTTTAATTTCCTTGTGGCAATATTTATGTTGATAGACTCATTGGTGAAAGTTTGTATGGTTCAAACCTTGGCATGAGCACTTAGTGCATGGAAACAGTTTCTCAGTGGCTTTGTACGAGCGTTGTTGAGGATAATGGATCATATTCAGCAATCGAGCGATCTATAAAGATGGCTCTATTTGGCAACACTACATAATTTTCCTCTATGAACCTTTAAGCTGGATAGGTTCATGCTGGTCAATGACTAGACTCCTCGCAAAACTTGCTTTAAAGGGCCTCTAGAGGCAGCTTTTTAGCAGATATTGATATGATTACTAACACAGAATTGGTGGCATGAGGATCCAACTTGGACATCATTTTTGAAGTAAAATTTCATCAATGTCAACATTTGATTCACAATTCATGAGTTCATGGTTGCTAGCGCCACCTGTTGCATAGTAGAAGTACTGTTAGTAGCCTAATAGCGAGCTGCCCCTAGAGGCACAGTCAAGCGCATCCCGTTGCAGGCCAGTTAAGAATACAAAGTGGCTACTTGGCCAGGTATCAAACTGATCTCTGGGTGCCAAGTCCAATTTTCAATCCATGTGCTCCCTGTTATATCAGAAGGTGAAATACACTCCAATGATAATGTATAAGAATAACTGTCATGAACTGTGGCTTCTATAGTGGCAACTCAAAACTCACGTTTTTGTGAGAAATTCTTCGAAAGACCATTACATACGTATGCAGTTAACGATTCTGATATATGATGCATGATCTGGGGATGCATGGTACTCAACGATGATGGAGTGGCTGGCGGCCGGGTGTTTGTGGGTGATTATCATTCATGATGAATCAGTTGGTCATTGACTTCCATAGGGAATATCGCATAAAATATAATCTGGTTGTCTTTTGGAGATCACACTGTGTGGGCAAGATACATTTCAGCTACAGCCAGTGCATGTTGTTTCGTTGGCTGATTGCAAAAACGAGATTCATACCAGCAGAGAAATAGACATTACAGTCTACCAAAAAATTCTGCATTCAATTTGTTCTGCGCAGCTGTCAACAGGATTTACTTTTATACTTTTAACTGGGATCCCAGTTGTAAGCGAACAGGGAGTTTGTAAGGTGGATTTTAGACGATTCTCGAATTTAGCAGATCTGCGCACTTCCTGCCGAAATCGCAACCACAACCTCAATCTGAAACCAGCTGACGTAACACAATTGATGATTCAGCAATGGTCGACTCTGATGCAATGTCGTCAAAGTCCCAAAGATCTTTTTGTTTTTGTCAATTTGAGAATTGTCTATAATAATGATTGAATGTCATACATGTATAATAAAATAGTGACAATATATCAATAAAAACAGCATCCTTGAGTAGCAAAAACAACTAGAGTGCAATTGCTTCCCATAAGGAATGGCAGGACCTACACAGTGGCTGGTGCTGCCTCACATCATGAAGTTCTCTCCAGCTCTACCAATAGCTTCCCTTGAGGAGTGGCTGGCCCTGAACAGTGCTTGCCACTGGTGCAATTCACATCAAAATTCTCTCCTCTCTCTACCAATGCTTTTCATTGTAATGAATACAACATATCCATCTTGAAAAGAAGCTTGATGAATGCAGCCATTCTGAAATTTTCTGCTATTCAATGGGAACACTTCCGACCTTTTCATTAAACTCTGGCATTGATTACCAATAGATGTGACAACAGATATTAAATCAATACTGTTATTTGGGGATGAATATGTTCCTTGAATTGCTATTGACTAATATGTTGTGGCAGTTGTAAAGATGTACTTGGACAATATGCATTAGATTATGGAGATAGAGTCCCAATGATAATTTGCCAGTGGTCTGTACTGTCTATTTGTATACAAACAATATTCATTGGGTAACCAAATCAAAGACAGTGGCTTGATATACGTACCGGTATATCCAGGCTACCAGGCTAAGTCACTATTTGAAGATGTTCTTCAAATACACTTTATTTTAATTTCTGGGGTGGTGGTGCAGTTGTTTCTGATTGGACTGTTCGATCGTGGTGGATATTGCAAAATTGGCCTATGCGGAATTTTGATTTCTTGTGAAATGGCTGGTCAGCCCCCCATCCTTTGTTCCTTAAGCCCCTTTCACACCGGACCTGCGAAGAGTTGCGTTGTGCGGCGTACCAAGTACGCCGAAATTAGGCTGCGTACTCATGAAATAAATGTTGTCACGTGCAGGATTGCCGTATCCCTGGACCCACACTAAGCAAAAGTACGCAACCCTACGCCCTTCCACACGTAACACTATGCCAGCCTCAAAGGATTTTTCGACGGACTGTCGTAGGGTAGTGTACTATTGCATATGCATGGCGTACAGTAGCGTATAGAATTGCGTAAAAACTGCGTACTTTGTGCATCCAGTGCTCTACGCCGAAAGTAGGCAAAAAATTAAACATGTTTAATGGCGTCCATCTCGTGCACCCCTTTTGCCTCCCAGGCATGGCGTGTTGCCACATAGGCCAGCGTAGGGCAGTGTAAGCTCGGCGTAGTCAGTAGGCCGCACTACGCTCTACATAGGCCCGGTGTGAAAGGGGCTTTGGTCTGTCTATGGCATAATGAAGTATGTACCGGAGCTGAACATCGAATGGAGTACAGATCAAAACTGTGCACACATGAGCTCAGTAAGCACCCTTGACTCTGTTCTTTCCATTTGCTATGGCATACTAGCTCCTAGGAAGACTACTGAACGTGCTTGGAACATTTTGCCTGATGAAGTGGGGTCTACTGCATGTGAAGTGTTCCTCACATTGAAGGACGCTATTTCTGTCGATAAATCTAGACACATGGAGTGCGGGTGATGGTGTCAACACTTCCCGCATCATGGGGAATGGGAATGAGCCAGAATGAACACAAGCACCGATAATCAATGGTCCGCATACCAGCACATGTATCTCAGTCTTGCCGTTATTCATCATTACTTGCTGTAATTAGTGGTTTACTGATGAAAAAAATGCTTGACAGAAACTTATGAATCACGCCAGATTTTCTTCAATGTGAATGTGGTGATATGCTACTGCAAACTGTTTTGATTTATATTCAGTGTGTGTGTAATGAAGGAGTCATCACATCTGGTTTCGATAATCCAGTGTCTGTTCAGAAGTTACACGCTTTCTGCTTTCATGTGTATGTAAATGTCCTCCTTTGACATGCACATAAATGTCCTACTTTGACATGCACATAAATGTCCTACTTTGGCATGCACGTAATGGCTGATATTCATAAAAGCTACCAAATGCTTTTACTTCAAGTTTTGTAGTACATTTACATTGGACCTCACTGTGCAAATCTTAACTAGAAGCATATGCTAACTTTTATGAATACTAGCCAATGTCCTACTTTGACATACACGTAATAAATGTCCTTTGACGTACACGCCTACACTGTAAATGTTCAACTTCAAAAAACATGCAAATGTCCTTCTTTGACATGTAAGTGTCCTAAGGTGGCTTCCACACGTAAATGTCCTAATTTGACATAACTCGGAGAATGTCCTGCTATGCAATGGTCTTAGAATTTGATCAACCGAATCAATAATCTTTGGTAATGGAGCATTGCAATATTTTATCGTCACATCTTTTCCCAGGGTTCCTCTCATTCATGATGGATTATAATCGTTATCCTGCAGTCACCAAGGTAACAAGAAAGCACGCTAAGCTAATGGAGGATAAAACTTCAAACAAATATCATACTGGTGATGGAGGCTGAGGCAAACAAATTTAATTACGTAAATTGATCTTTTTGCCATTTTACCATTACTTGATCAAACTTAGGGTGGTGTTCCTTTGATTATTTCTTTGAGCTGCATGAAATCAGATGGAGTCTCTCCTTCACAGACAGTTTTTTCAAGTCTTTGATCTACTCCTGGACTTCAGACAAAAGATCTGATGGGTGGCCTGCCATTTTGGTTGTATTTGTGGCCATATTCATCCACTATTTCCCCCTGTCACTTATATCTGATTGATACCTTTGAAATTAGTGTTATTTCAGGGGTGATTCATTCCCAGTAGGTTATTTATACAAAACTTTTTCAGGTTTGAATATATGGGAGGAGAATTTCTGATCATTTCAGTCCAAGTCTGCTGTGCATTGCTGTACATTGTAACACAACTGTGTGCAGATGATTCCCATCAAGTTTACCTGGAGTTGTTCATGGCAATTGGATTTGATCTCATAGTCTGTGACTATCAATCATCGTTTACAAAAAAATATCGGGATTTTCAGTTCCTTTGATCTGACAAGTACAGCCTCTGTTTGAATCCGTTTAGGATGAATTGATTGGTTTTAGTTGGCAGTATTTTATCAGTGTAATTAGATTTTTTAAAACGGTGTGATTTGATGCTGAATAATTGCTTTTGTCTGGTTTGCAGTAAATCTTCAGGAATTCATGAGATATTTTCGATAATGATTAACGCCAGTGATGGGTGGGTGGGGCGATGAATGGTTTTGTCCCTTTTTGAAAGCTGAGAGTTTTATGAAGAGAAAAACCTCTGGAAAGCTTGGTGTTATCCCAAAGTTAACAAATCCCTGGACCAGCCTTGCTGCGTTAGAAGTCTACTTGTATCTGTGTCTTTCAGATGAATACTGAAAGAATCCACCTTTGATCAGTGTATGATTTTCTCTCCTCTCATACTGCAGCATTAACCCAATAGAGCCCATGCCGCCCTAAACCGCCCTGCCGTGAGCCGCCTAGAAGACCACGCCCACTTTTTGACAAAAATCCCCATCACCTCTAATGTAGAAATAAAAATCACCAATTACTGCCGGCACCACCACAATCCGCCATGTCTCCAGATGCCGATACCGCCATAAACCACCTTGACTCATTATACTGTCCTCTATTCAGCTTAATGCAGTGGCATTTATGGCGGTTCAGGGCGGTGAAAGGTACAGATGGAAAGTGAAAAAAATAGGTGGCTCTATTGGGTTAACAGAATATTTTGAAAATTCTTATACGTACATGTATGNAGCTTAATGCAGTGGCATTTCATGGCGGTTCGGGGCGGCGAAAGGTACAGATGGAAAGTGAAAAAATAGGCGGCTCTATTGGGTTAACAGAATATTTTGAAAATTCTTATACGTACATGTATGAGATATTTATCTATCAATGATTTTCTCTCTCTCTTTAGACTGTGACATTGACTGTTGGTGAGGAGTGTGACCCAGCATTGGCCATTCACAACAAGGACCAATACAGATCCGGATGTGCTGTCACTGCCACTCATGTGTTGGAGTCAAGGTATAAGAAATTCGCAACTGTCTTGTGGCTAGAAGTGGCACAATCAAGTTATTACACATCCTTGACTTCCTATTCAGGGTGATAAACCCTGGGTTTGTGGTGCAGCCCATAACCCCTCAGAATTCTTGGGTAATTTTTCCAAAAATTCTCAAAAATTTCACACTTTGACAGTTGTCCTCAGAGTGCCTCATTTTAGTGTTTGAATGTTTTCAGGTGTGCAAAGATGACCGAACGCTGTCATCGTAATCTAGACCTGACCAGCCCGCTACAAATTGGTGGCCTGCCGACTTTACAGACTGAATTTCAAGTCAAAAACAAGGATTTTGTAGGCTGCATGAAAGATTTCTACATCGATGATGAATTCTTGGATCTCTCGTCTTACGTTTTTAACAATGGCACAGTTGAGGGTTGTCCGTCTCTTCAGAAATTCTGTGATACAGCGCCGTGTGCAAATGGAGGTAAGAAATCAGAAGGGTCTAGGCAATAAGGATGAGGGCTACTCCACCTTCCAATTATAAAAGAGTCTTTTATAATTGGAAGGTGGAGTAGTAAGACAGTGGCTGGTATTCATAAAAGTTAATGGTTAATGCTTTCACTTATGATTTCCACAGCAATGTCCAATGTAAATGTACTGCAGAACTTGAAGTAAAAGCATTTGCTACCTTTTATGAATACCAGCCAGTATGTCTACTTAGAATCAGCGGATGCATGAGTAAACATGGCCTTGTTTGCTTATATTTAATAGAAATTGTGAACATGAATAGAATATTTGCCTTCGATTTCAGGAACGTGTCATAATGGATGGGGAACCCGTGTCTGTAGCTGCCCTCCTGAGTACGGAGGCAAGGATTGCAACCAACGTAAGCAATCTTCCTTTATTCACAGGCTGTCGCAGCAGAGTTCGAAATAATTACACAAAAAATGATGATGTTGTGTGCAGTTGTCAGTGCATGATGACTGTTCTGTTCTCCAATGAAGAAAGCTACCGTAGTACAGTCTGTATCTCCACTTGTGATCATGGGAATGTGGTCAACTGAAGTGATAGCTCTAATGTGTACTACCAAGCACATTGTAGAACAGTGTGCAGCTATTACTTTGGTCACCCATCCTCCCATTGATGCCAGACTGCCTTTTATAATTGGAGGGAAAACTTCATCTGTTGTCTAGAAATTTAGTTCCTCTTGCAAGCACCAGGTGGTAGCAGCATCCTGTTCTCAACGATGTTGCTTTGTTATCGATTGTAACTGTATAACAAAACTTCACGTCTTCCAATGATGCAGATCTCATTAGAATACACTATTGGAGATCGTTACGTTATTGATAGATAAAGCAGTGTCAACCAATCATTTGTGAATAAATTTCAATGGAAACCTTTGGCAATGACAATGTGAGATATGCAAATGCTTGTGTTTCACTGGATGAGTCATGTCACACCTACAGGTGTAGTACATGTATTTATTGTCAATGCGGATTAACTCATTCTGAGCTAAGTTTGAAACTGTGCACATCAATTCCTGTTTCATTGAATAATGGTCATGGTCTTCGCTGAAACTGTATATGACGTATTGAATGTATGACATCACTGTTGAAGTGAAGTATTTTGAATTATGAGCTGAGAGTACGGAGGCAAGGATTGCAATCAACGTAAGCAATCTTCCTTTATTCACAGGCTGTCGCAACAGAGTTCGAAATAATTACACAAAAAATGATCATGTTGTGTGCAGTTGTCAGTGCGTGATGACTGTTCTGTTCTCCAATGAAGAAAGTACAGTCTGTATTTCCACTTGTGATCATGGGATTGTGGTCAACTGAAGTGATAGCTCTAATGTGTACTACCAAGCACATTGTAGAACAGTGTGCAGCTATTACTTTGGTCACCCATCCTCCCATTGATGCCAGACTGCCTTTTATAATTGGAGGGCAAAACTTCATCTGTTGTCTAGAAATTTAGTTCCTCTTGCAAACACCAGGTGGTAGCAGCATCCTGTTGATTCTCAACGATGTTGCTTTGTTATCGATTGTAACTGTATAACAAAACCTCACGTCTTCCAATGATGCAGATCTCATTAGAATACACTATTGGAGATGGTTATGTTATTGATAGATAAAGCAGTGTCAACCAATCATTTGTGAATAAATTTCAATGGAGACCTTTGGCAATGACAATGTGAGATATGCAAATGCTTGTGTTTCACTGGATGAGTCATGTCACACCTACAGGTGTAGTACATGTATTTATTGTCAATGCGGATTAACTCATTCTGAGCTAAGTTTGAAACTGTGCACATCAATTCCTGTTTCACTGAATAATGGTCATGGTCTTCGCTGAAACTGTATATGACGTATTGAATGTATGACATCACTGTTGAAGTGAAGTATTTTGAATTATGAGCTGAGGGTGCCAAATATGACAGTACATGTACATGTATTAGCTTTCCAGAGAATATTGGGGAGATTAATGTGTAGACAATTCTCAGATTGATGTAAATGAGAAAGATCTGTGCACTTCACCCATTTATTGCTCCCTTCTTACCAGGAATACCAAAAGCAAGACATTTTGCCGGCGATGGCTACATGGCTTATCGGCTGAGCGTGGTGATCCAGTTACCGTGGTACAATGGCATTGCGTTCAGGACCACCAAGGACTCAGGGTTGCTCATGCAAGTGCAGCTGGGGTCTACTGCAGCAGTTATACTGGAGGTAGGGCATTACTATTGTCAGCACAATAATGAATCCAGATGGTTTATTTGGGACTGAACATTTGTATCCTTAATAAAAAGGTGTCCCCTGGCAGAGGTGTCAGATGTGGAGGTTCTATTCTAACTTACTTTTGAACATTTCAATATAATAGAGTTTGAGTGCAAAAATCTTAATGATTCACCCAAACACGTGCGGCTGAAACCACTTTAGCCTTCCGAGGACCATGTTATGGATGCATTCAGAAAAGAAATGTTCTTTTTCTTCAGGTGAAATCCGGTTACATTTACTACACATATCCTGGCAAAGTGATCGTGTTCGACTCCATGAAGGTCAATGATGGGAAGTGGCATTTCATTGAAGTCCGCTGGCTGACCACGGGATTGATTTTATCTCTTGACTATGGACAAGTTGAGGTATGTGTAGACTGTTACTTGCCTGGACCTTCCAAGTCTGTGTAACACCAAGCAGTGCCGGTATGTGGAGAAAAGGACTGGTCCTAAGACTGAACCTTGGGGAACCCTGAAGAGAATTGTTTAAGGACACGACTCATGCTTACAAGAATACTGTTTGAAACAGATCCTGATG
Organism: Notospermus geniculatus; assembly: GCA_002633025.1. Lineage (NCBI taxonomy): Eukaryota > Metazoa > Nemertea > Pilidiophora > Heteronemertea > Lineidae > Notospermus > Notospermus geniculatus. The sequence continues at coordinate 72,953 of NMRB01001241.1, forward strand.
AAACCCTTTAAACCCTTTATGGCCCCATCCAGGGGTTGACGGGGTCAGGTCCAGCCGACGGGTGTGTGAGCTGCGTACCCTTTACATGATGGAATCTCATGGAATCTTTTCGACCTATTTCAGATACAATATGATGTGTCAACATATGTGAATGGGAAAACCGTTAGTGAAGTGTATGTGGGCGGACTCCTTGTGAAACGCAGAGTTGAAAAGGCATGGACAGGTTGTATTGAGGTAAGTTACTGAATAAAGATTTCATAAGGCACGATTGCGTGAATCAGTCATCTGGTATATTTTCATGTAATACATGTTTTATTTGTGATGTTCTCTTCGCTTGCTTTCAGAACGTACGTTTGGGTGGAAGTCAGAATGCTATGCTCGGTGCCCCATCGCAGTCATTCAATACCAAGGATGGTTGCCCGAAGTTTGACCCATGTGCGAGAGCCTTGTGCCCCACGAACAGCGACTGTGTCAACAAGTTTGATACCCATGTCTGTGTTTGTCACAAAGGTAAGCCAGCATGAAGATCCATACTCATGTTTTCCACTATCAAATGTAGTCTGACATGCCACTCTTCTCAAAAATGTGTCCAACATAGAGCACAAAAAACGACACACAAAATGATAGTAAAAGTAAAGTCGTCTCCGAATTTTGCAAATTTTCGACTCCAACTGGGGTCTTCCTCAGGCACTTTCGGGGTCTTCCTCAGGCACTTTCTAGTAGAGAAATTGCCTAAGGAAGACCCACTTCAATTCACCTCTGGGATCTGTACTAGAAAGTGCCTGAGGAAGACACCGATTGGGGTCGAAAATTTGCGAAAGTTGGAGACGACTTTACTTTTACTATCTTCTCAAAAGTGTGAATGTCAATTTTCATGTTCATCTCATGTTGCAGGTTATTTTGGTCCACTCTGCTCAGAGATCTGCGAGACTGCCAACCCATGTCAATATGGCGCCACCTGCCGAACAACCGCCAGTACAACACATGGCTACAGATGCGAATGTACTGAGTTCCACTCAGGGCAATATTGTGAGAACCTGATCGGTCAGCCGTGTCCATCAACCTGGTGGGGTTACCCTATCTGTGGGCCGTGTAACTGTCCAAAAGGTGAAGGCCTCAATCCAAGCTGTAACAAGTCCACTGGAGAATGCGCTTGCTTGGTGAGTAAGAGTCCTTACAGTGAAACATTTCTATTTGTGGGTGGCATCCACTAGAGCGCCGACAACATTAAGAAGGGTTGCGAAGCAAACTGTGTCACTTCGGCATTCTTTCCGCGTCAATGACTATGGGCATTTTGCCCTCCCCCGAAAGTGCAGAAATGCCAGGAAATGTTTAGGAACGATAAAGACAGTGAACGGAATCTTTCAAGAATATGCGGAGGTGTTGCTGGATGAATGCAGATTTAATAATTTTGCATTCCGCGTCTTGTCCGCGCCCTAGTGGACGCCAGGTTTAAGGGACTAGGGACCTTTGGGACTGAGAGATGCTGTCTTTGATTGAGAGGGACCTGATCACAGAAGTCAAAATGAATATGAACAATTATTGAATTTGTTGTCCTCAGTTGGGAGTCGTCCCTGTTCAGGGAAGTTACTCTGTCATTCATCCTTTCAACAACTACGATGTTCTACCTTCCTCCAACTAGAATAATAAACACCACATATGTCATTTTCAGCCCAATTATTACCTCGCCCCTGGTAAAAGATCTTGTCGCAGATGTGACTGTTACCATCTTGGTTCTGTTCACGGAGCATGTCACCACAGTACAGGACAGTGTTTGTGCAAGCCTCGTGTCGTTGGCCGCAAGTGTAATCAGTGTGGTACCAAAATTGCCGAGGTCAAGAAAAAGATGGATGTGAAAGTAAGTCGGAGATAACCACTGGTGATCGTTCTCATGATGATAAACAGGAAGTCAATTTCCAGAATCTTAGCAAATTTTCGACCCCAACCAGGGTCTTCTTCAGGCTGGCACTTCTGGTAGCTCGAAAAATAGGGAAAATAAGGCTTGGGGGCCCTCGGGAACCGTCATAAGAAGGTGCCCGAGCCTTATTCTCAATTCAGTGTGCAGTTAGTCAGATTCTTTGCGTCAAAAATTCGAGATTTTGAGTCACTTTTCATAGCCCTTAAACATGACAGTCTTCATGTTGATTCGAACCCAATATTTCCCTAATGCATTTCATTGCTTGATACATTTCAGTCGTGTTCAAGAAGTGTCCAAGGAACTGGAAAGACAACATCTGGTGGGACAGAGAAGATTACGGTGTTATGCAGATAAAGTCTTGTCCTTTTGGAACAGTTGGTAAGTGGCCTGGAAATCATCTGGTGTGTACAAATTCAGTGGAACCTCTCGATTAAGGAGAGCCTTGGAACAAATGCTGTCATTTAGCAGTGTCCTGATTACAGAGGTCAAGATCGAAATGTCCAATCCTGAGGGATATCTTCTGGTAGAGGGAAACTCAAGGGACAGAGTGCGCATAATCATACCTTGCCTCATGAGACTTTCCAGGAAGATTCTCAAAAATATAATTTTTCACAGAGATAATCTTTCAGTCATCCATGTCTCTCCATTTTACAGGTAAAGCCACCCGTTTTTGCAGCCAGGAAAATATTTGGTCTGATCCTGACACCTTCAACTGTATGTCCATCGACTTCAATGCGATGTTGGAAGAGATCGTGAAAATGGAGAAGGGTCTCCTGGAAATAAACACCTTCCAGGCCAAAACTTCACTGTGGAAGCTGAATAAAGCAATGAAGAATACAGAAGTGTTGTATGGAAGTGATGTCTATGCTGCTTACCGACTCATCAAAATGCTTCTAATCTATGAGAATAAACAGTCTGGACTCAACTTGACTCACACACAGGATAAGAATTTCATACAGGTATGCTGTAGTACATGTACAGTGGTGTGCAAAAATATTAGAACACTTGCCATGAACTGAAACCAAAGTATTACTTCAATGAAAAAACCAATGTAGCCGAGAAACCATCAGTTTCTTAAGATTTGCCCAGTGTTCTAATATTTTTGCACACTACTGTATTTGTGTGAACATTGCTAATGAGACCAGCCTTCCCTCAAGTCTTACTTGATTTCACTGATTTTCTCTTCTCTCTGTCTCTCACTCACTAAATAAGATAGAACTTTTTCTGTTTTCAGATGATGATGAACGCGCTCGACCGTATGTTCAGCCCCGAGAATTTAAAGATATGGCGTACGATTCAGAAACACTCGGGAGGATCGGCCGCCGATCTCATGAACCACCTGGAGAAATATGTGGGCACATTGGCCAAGAACATGGAAGTTACTCTTACACCGGCCTTCGATGTAGTGACAAACAACCTCGGTAAGATGTCGGCAAGATTTCATACCTTTTTGTGTGCCAGTGCCAGTTTATTGGAAATGTTTACTTTATGAACCTTAAGCATCCTACACTCCAGGTTTTTCATACTAAGAATGTCAGAAACTTACTTTGGTGCAAACAAATACAAGTTTCTTATTCATTTCAGTGCTTGGAGTGGATAAGATTGTCAAGAAGCTTTACGGAAATGAGACATCAATACCAAAATATAACAACAAAGTACTGAACACGAGGATATTTGATAAGACTACCCGTATTGTTATGCCAAAGAGTGTGTATGATCTGAAAGGTAAGACCTTCTGAAGTGTTGAAGTTCAGTTTCAGAAGCAGGCTTGGTTGTCACCAGATTCGCATCGCAAAAATCTTGAGACCTATTCAAACAATTTGGTGCTTGCAACAGAAGTTACTTTTTTTTTATGGACGGACTTTATCAATCTTCTGTGAATAATTGTCTTGACAGGTGTGCTGAGCGGCCTCAACAACAAGCTGACCGATGATGCTGATGTGGGTTACATCTTCTATAAAACACTGGGAGAAATCTTACCGAAGAAGTACGCGAAGTCTGTTAGGATTCCTCGGAAGGTCCCACTGAAGGTGAACTCACCCGTGATATCCCTGACACTTTTATCAAACAATGAGGAAATCAGTGGGAAACTCCCCGAGCCTATTGTTCTAGAGATGAAGCAACTGACTGACTTTAACAGGACAAGTCCGCAGTGTGTCTATTGGGAGTATACGAACCGGTAAGTATTCAGGAAGAAGCATTTGTCAGTGCCAAGGCCAAGGGTATCCTTGATACGTTCCACTACATTTTATTGGGGATATACTAGATATTCAAAGATTAGTCATTCTAACTGTAATTTCAGCACGTCTGGAGCTGGTCGGTGGTCATCTGAAGGGTGTGCAGTAGTCAACAGGACTGTAATGAAGGTCGGCCCAAGCATCGTGACCTGCCGCTGTAATCACTTGACAAGTTTTGGTGTCCTCATGGACGAATCAAGTGTTGAGGTAAGGTGAAAGTAGAAAGGGCCTGATGATATTTGTTGCTCAGTTTTGTCTGTGTTCTCAGCTACAAAGACCTCAAAGTGTTGCTAGTCTCTCGGACAATAAATCGGAAAGTCATCTCCGAATATTTCGCAAATTTTCGACCCCAATCGGGGTCTTCCTCAGGCGCTATGTAGAAGAGATCCCAGAGGTGTTCCCAGAGGCTAGTCTCTCTGATGTACAGTTTTCTCTTGGTACACAGTATAGTTTTCTCCTGCTGTCCTTTAAATTGCTTAATTTTATCCAATGAGCTTGGTGCAGTCTTGTCACTCAGCTGCCAGTAACCTAAAGGTGCTCCTCCATCTGAGAATATTTTTCTCGTGCAAGTTGGTTCTCGAAGGGAAGCCTGGCCGTAGGAAACTGGGTACTCCTTTGTGCCACTGATCAAGGCATAGGCTATAATGGCCCTGTCACACTTTTGTGTAGGCCTATATCAAGTCCTTATGAGTTCCTTATTAAAATTTTTCAATACGCAGCCATACGCTGTGTACACATGACCTGCATAACAACGTAGCAGTGTAGTTTCTGTGCATGCCCAAAACTTCCTGGTGTACTGGGCCGTACTGTGCGCAGGCCTGTGTACATAAAACTTACACAAAACGATTGAGATACATATGAGGTGCGTAAAAAAAAATGTCAATGTGCAGCTCATAAGGAATTAGGGATACACATAAGTGTAACAGGGCCTTTAGGAAACCAACATTGGTGAATTGCTTATTGAGAGCCAATTCATGCAGGAAAACTCACGTGGAGCAGCGCCTTCATTCAAGGACTCATTTCCATTCCAGTTAAAACACTGGTATGGACAAGGCCCTGTCACTGTTGAGATCATCACATACGTCGGCCTCGCCATCTCTTGTACGTGTCTCTTCCTGGCGATGCTGCTCCTGTGTTGCCTGAGACGTCTGCAGAACAACATGCACAGCATCCACATCAACCTGATGTTCTGTATCTTTGTCGGTGAGATTCTGTACATGGGTGGCATTGGACAGACGGAACCACAGGTGAGACACTTAGCATGAGTTTACATCGAGGCACACGCAACACAAACATGCAGGCGAATAATGGCTTCACAAAGGATTCATCCCCATGAAACCTTTGTTCCACCTGCGTGTTTTTGTCACATGTGCCTGAATGTAAAATCGGCCTTAGGTGATAATTTGAACCACAAATGTTGAGTGTTTGGTGACTTGCACCCTCGTTCTTACAAACCTTGATTTTACGAACTCCTGGATATTACGAGCCCAACGTCTGGCTCCCAGAATTTCATGACATGTATTACAAATGTTAGTACGAGCTTAACCCTTGGACCCCGAAGGGTTCGTGTTAGCGAGGGGGACTGTATTTATTTCATTAAGTCAGGTGATATTTCATTATTTCTGTTGTCAATTTCAGCTCATGTGTCGCATTGTGGCCATCTTCCTCCATTTCTTCTTCACATCGGCATTCGCGTGGATGTTCGTCGAGAGTCTGCATCTCTATCGGATGATGACCGAAATCCGTGACATCAACACAGGATCGATGAAGTTCTATTACGCAGTTGGCTATTGTAAGTGAGAATGTTAACAGCAGGGGTAGATATGAACGTCCGTGTGATATAGTTTTAAGTGGGGTTCATTGGCACAAGGATCCGGTCCGTTTCACGTCTGTTTGCTCCTAGTTTTCCGGATTCGACAATGCAAAAATCAACTTGGTCGATTTTTTACGGACCTGAATCGGACAAAAACCGTGCGCTAATGAACCCGGTCCCCGCTTTAGTATTCCCTATTTCTTGGCGTATCCTTCACATTCTTGCATCTTAAAAACCTGTACCAGATTTGAATGGCAGAGTCATGATTGTACTTTTTCGTTCCAGTGATTCCTGGGATAATAGTTGGCCTGGCTGTTGGGTTGAAAACTGATGGTTATGGCAACATTAACTTGTAAGTAAATTTCTATGTCCTTAAAGGGAGACTCCACTCATTGTAAACTTTTGTATTTTTATTAATCCATGTACATGTAGACTATTGCCATGAGTTGTGATGTCACTAGTGTCAATAGGCTGACGACCTTTGTAGTGAATGAGCTAATACTGTGACTGCCTAGGCCTATTGGTTGTACGTTCATAAATATGCATTGAGCACTGATGACATCATGAGTGCTGTGCAATGGTCCCCTTGGGATCCAATTAAAATACTTAAAATGATGAGTTTCCTGATTTAAAAAAAATACGACATGTTGCAGATATCAGTGGATTTGAATGTATTAACGATATTTCAAAAATTCAAAATTTTACACGAGTGGAGTATCCCTTTAAAACTCACATTTCCCCTAAATGAAGTAATGATGTGCAATTTGTTGCCCACATTATCCCGTCCGATCTCTACTTCTACAAAAACAATTCCCTGACTAACTGTGCCAACTATAATGCTTTCTTAATCACAATTTGAAAATGTGACATGTTCTATTCTTGCCGATTACAGCTGCTGGCTGTCAACTCGTGACCAGCTGATCTGGAGTTTTGTGGGACCAGTGTGAAGATGGATGTGAAAGTAAGTCGGAGATAACCACTGGTGATCGTTCTCATGATGATAAACAGGAAGTCAATTTCCAGAATCTTAGCAAATTTTTGACCCCAACCGGGGTCTTCTTCAGGCTGGCACTTTCAAGTCGAGCTACCAGAAGCTTACACTTCTGGTAGCTCGAAAAATAGGGAAAATAAGGCTCGGGGACCCTCGGGAACCGTCATAAGAAGCCCGAGCCTTATTCTCAATTCAGTGTGCAGTTAGTCAGATTTTTTGCATCAAAAATTCGAGATTTCGAGTCACTTTTCATAGCCCTTAAACATGACAGTCTTCATGTTGATTCGAACCCAGTATTTCCCTAATGCTTTTCCTTGCCTTGATACATTTCAGTCGTGTTCAAGCAATGTCCAAGGAACTGGAAAGACAACATCTGGTGGGACAGAGAAGATTACGGCGTTATGCAGATAAAGTCTTGTCCTTTTGGAACAGTTGGTAAGTGGCCTGGAAATCATCGTAGTGTGTACAAATTCAGTGGAACCTCTCGATTAAGGAGGCCTTGGAACAAATGCTGTCGTTAAGCAGTGTCCTGATTGCAGAGGTCAAGATTAATAGAAATGTCCAATCCTGAGGGATGTCTTCTGGTAGAGGGAAACTCAACGGACAGAGTGCGCATAATCATACCTTGCCTCATGAGACTTTCAAGGAAGATTCTCAAAAATGTAATTTTTCACAGAGATAATCTTTCAGTCCATGTCTCTCCATTTTACAGGTAAAGCCACCCGTTTTTGCAGCCAGGAAAATATTTGGTCTGATCCTGACACCTTCAACTGTATGTCCATCGACTTCAATGCGATGTTGGAAGAGATCATGAAAATGGAGAAGGGTCTGCTGGAAATAAACACCTTCCAGGCCAAAACTTCACTGTGGAAGCTGAATAAAGCAATGAAGAATACAGAAGTGTTGTATGGAAGTGATGTCTATGCTGCTTACCGACTCATCAAAATGCTTCTAATCTATGAGAATAAACAGTCTGGACTCAACTTGACTCACACACAGGATAAGAATTTCATACAGGTATGCTGTAGTTGTTGTACATGTATTTGTGTGAACATTGCTAATGAGACCACCCTTCCCTCAAGTCTTACTTGATTTCACTGATTTTCTCTTCTAGCTCTGTCTCTCACACACTAAATAAGATAGAACTTCTTCTATTTTCAGATGATGATGAACGCGCTCGACCGTATGTTCAGCCCCGAGAATTTAAAGATATGGCGTACGATTCAGAAACATTCAGGAGGATCGGCGGCTGATCTCATGAACCACCTGGAGAAATATGTGGGCACATTGGCCAAGAACATGGAAGTTACTCTTACACCGGCCTTCGATGTAGTGACTAACAACCTCGGTAAGATGTCGGCAAGATTTCATACCTTTTTATGTGCCAGTGCCAGTTTATTGGAAATGTTTACTTTATGAACCTTAAGCATCCTACACTCCAGGTTTTTCATACTAAGAATGTCAGAAACGTACTTTGGTGCAAACAAATACAAGTTTTGTATTCATTTCAGTGCTTGGAGTGGATAAGATTGTCAAGAAGCTTTATGGAAATGAGACATCAATACCAAAATATAACAACAAAGTACTGAACACGAGGATATTTGATAAGACTACCCGTATTGTTATGCCAAAGAGTGTGTATGATCTGAAAGGTAAGACCTTCAGAAGTGTTTAACAGGGTTCGTACTCTACCTTGAAATCCTTGAAAACCTGGAATTTTGAGGTCTCCCCTTTCCAGGTCTGGAAAACCTCAAAAAATCACAATTTACCCCAGAAGTCCTGGAAAAGTCCTTGAATTTTGCCCATGTGGCCTTCCCATCGGGGTCTAGAATCCAAATTGATTAATCTCCTGTGAATAATTGTCTTGACAGGTGTGCTGAGCGGCCTCAACAACAAACTGACCGATGATGCTGACGTGGGTTACATCTTCTATAAAACTCTGGGAGAAATCTTACCGAAGAAATACGCAAAGTCTGTCAGGGTTCCTCGGAAGGTTCCACTGAAGGTGAACTCACCCGTGATATCCCTGACACTTTTATCAAACAACGAGGAAATCAGTGGGAAACTCCCCGAGCCTATTGTGCTGGAGATGAAGCAACTGACTGACTTTAACAGGACAAGTCCGCAGTGTGTCTACTGGGAGTACACAAACCGGTAAGTCATTTCAGGAAGAAGTGTTTGTCAGTCCCCATGTTATCCTTAACCCAATAGAGCCCATGTCACCCTAAACCGCCCTGCCGTGAGCCGCCTAGAAGACCACACCCTCTTTTTGACAAAAAATCTCCATCACCTCTAATGTAGAAATAAAAGTCACCAATTACTGCCGGCACCGCCACAATCCGCCATGTCTCCACCATAAACCGCCTTAACTCTTTACACTGTTCTCTATTCAGCTGAATGCAGTGGCATTTCAGGGCGGTGAAAGGTACAGATGGAAAGTACAAAAAAATAGGCGGCTCTATTGGGTTAGTACCGGAGGTTCCAAAACATTTTATTGGGGCATACAAGATGTTCATTCTAAACTGTGTAATTTCAGCACGTCTGGAGCTGGTCGGTGGTCATCTGAAGGGTGTGCAGTAGTCAACAGGACTGTAATGAAGGTCGGCCCAAGCATCGTGACCTGCCGCTGTAATCACTTGACAAGTTTTGGTGTCCTCATGGACGAATCAAGTGTTGAGGTAAGGTGAAAGTAGAAAGGGCCTTTTGTGTAGGCCTATATCAAGTCCTTATGAGTTCCTTATTAAAATTTGTCAATACGCAGCCATACGCTGTGTATTTATAACTTATGACCTGCGTAACAACGTAGTAGCGTAGTTTTTGTGCATGCCCAAAACTTTCCGGTATACTGGGCCGTACTGTGCGCAGGTCTGCGTACATAAAACTTACACAAAACGTCTTATTTTGTCTTTATGTTTTATTCTCTTCAATTGTTTTAGTTCTAATTACTGTATCTATGTAAAGTGCCTTTGAGCAGTTTCTAATTGGTAAGGGCACTATAAAATATGGTAATGATAATAATAATAATAATAATAATACCGGGTAATAATAATAATAATAATAGAGATACCGGTACATATGAGGTGCGTATAGAAAAAATGTCAATGTGCAGCTCATAAGAAATTAGGGATACGCAGAAGTGTAACAGGGCCTTTAGGAAACCAACAATGGTGAATTGCTTTATTGGGAGCCAATTCATGCAGGAAAACTCACCTGGAGCAGCGCCTTCATTCAAGGACTCATTTCCATTCCAGTTAAAACACTGGTATGGACAAGGCCCTGTCACTGTTGAGATCATCACATACGTCGGCCTCGCGATCTCTTGTACCTGTCTCTTCCTGGCGATGCTGCTCCTGTGTTGCCTGAGACGTCTGCAGAACAACATGCACAGCATCCATATCAACCTGATGTTCTGTATCTTTGTCGGTGAAATTCTGTACATGGGTGGCATTGGACAGACGGAACCACAGGTGAGACACTTAGCATGAGTTTACATCGAGGCACACGCAACACAAACATGCAGGCGAATAATGGCTTCACAAAGGATTCATCCCCATGAAACCTTTGTTCCACCTGCGTGTTTTTGTCACATGTGCCTGAATGTAAAATCGGCCTTAGGTGATAATTTGAACCACAAATGTTGAGTGTTTGGTGACTCGCACCCTCGTTCTTACGAACCTTGATTTTACGAACTCCTGGATATTACGAGCCCAACGTCTGGCTCCCAGAATTTCATGACATGTATGACAAATGTTAGTACGAGCTTAACCCTTGGACCCCGAAGGGTTCGTGTTAGCGAGGGGGACTGTATTTATTTCATTAAGTCAGGTGATATTTCATTATTTCTGCTGTCAATTTCAGCTCATGTGTCGCATTGTGGCCATCTTCCTCCATTTCTTCTTCACGTCGGCCTTCGCGTGGATGTTCGTCGAGAGTCTGCATCTCTATCGGATGATGACCGAAATCCGTGACATCAACACAGGATCGATGAAGTTCTATTACGCAGTTGGCTATTGTAAGTGGGAATGTTAACAGCAGGGGTATATGAACGTCCGTGTGATATAGTTTTAAGTGGGGTTCATTGGCACACGGATCCGGTCCGTTTCACGTCTGTTTGCTCCTAGTTTTCCGGATTCGACAATGCAAAAGTCAACTTGATCGATTTTTTACGGACCTGAATCGGACAAAATCCGTTGGCTAATGGACCCTGCTTTAGTATTCCCTATTTCTTGGCGTATCCTGCACATTCTTGCATCTTGAAAACCTGTACCAGATTTGAATGGCAGAGTCATGATTGTACTTTTCCATTCCAGTGATTCCTGGGGTAATAGTTGGCCTGGCTGTTGGGTTGAAAACTGATGGTTATGGCAACATTAACTTGTAAGTAAATTTCTATGTCCTTAAAACTCACACTTCCCCTAAATGAAGTACAGTAATGATGTGCAATTTGCTGCCCACATTATCCCATCCGATCTCTACTTCTACAAAAGCAATTCCCTGACTAAACTGTGCCAACTATAATGCTTTCTTAATCACAATTTGAAAAAATGTGACATGTTCTATTCTTGCCGATTACAGCTGCTGGCTGTCAACTCGTGACCAGCTGATCTGGAGTTTTGTGGGACCAGTGTGTGTTGTTTATGTGGTAAGTCAACTTTTGCTAGTTTTCCTCGTTGGGAAGGTGGTGACAAGAGGCAGTAAATGCATCTTTATGATCAAAGGAGATCGGAAACTTGACCTGTGTGATTAATTGGGAACTGTCTAATGCTATTTTCATATGGCTGACGATCATCGTCTCACCTTGGTCATGCCTGGCCTACGACCTCAATCAGTCTTCAGCAGCTGTTATTTCCCCCACTTTAATTCTTGCCTTCAGTATCATCAGCATTGATAGCGATGGTTACTCTAACTTGATTTCGCCCATTTTCAGATGAATGTGGTTGTATTTTTCATGGCACTCAAAGCCAGTTTTAACGTGAAGTCTGAGGATGAACAGCATTTATTCAGGTGAGGGCTTACTTTTGCAAAATTTTATTCCAGGTAGTAGGTACTGAAAGTATGTCATTGGAATCCCTTAACCCTTTACTCCGCATGGAGATTGGTCGAAGTCATAAATAAACCTAAATGTTACTTTCTACTTCAGAATTGGTCTCGTGGCGGCCATGTTCCTATTACCACTGCTGGGGATGGCGTGGGTGTTCGGCATCCTCTCTGTCAATGAGAATTCCAAGGCCTTCCACTACCTGTTCGCCATCTTCTGCCTTCTACAAGGTGTATTCTTACTGCTGGGCCACATCATACTTAATCCAAGGGTAAGTGGCTAAACCTCATCTCTTTCTGGCATGTCATGTTAATCATGGCTGACTGGGACTAGTTCTACATGTTTTGATAGCTTAAAATCTGTAGAAGTTTTCAAAAGATAGTTGTTTCCTTAATGTGACCCTATCCTATTTAAAATATTGATAATGAATTGCTAACATTCCAGGCAAGATGGGAGTTAAAGAGAGCTTGGGCCATCTGCCATGGAGCAAAAGAAGAAGAATTAGATGGTGACTTGAGTGCCACAAGGACGACAACAATGTCTGTAAGTCCAGGTCCAGTGATGGAGTTCAAGTCTTGGTAAAATATAGGTGCCTAAAGCTGGAAGTGAACAGTGGACCTTGCAATAGGACACTTGAGATGAGCAGACCAACTTTACAATTCATATTTACATCGGAATTATTTCTTAATTTCAGAGATCAGCTCTCGCCTATCACCAAGATTCATCGATTCACGATGGTTTAGGTCGCATCAACATGGGTATATCGACGACATCAACAACCAGTCGCTCGACGAGCAAGACGAGTAGCGGTGGTTATAAACCAGACGGCTTCACGCGGAGTACTGGTAGCACGACGACATCAAAAGATGTGCCTTCAGAGTTCCAGAATCCTGCTTTTGGGTTTGATTCGTCGTTTTTCAATGATAAGCCTGTTGGTGGTAAGTTGGTCATTTTCACTTGAGGCATCAGTTGATGTCAACTGTGATCAGTTAGTGCCAAGATTTCTCAAAATAGGGAAATGATTTGGAGAGAATGTCATTTTACTCGATGTGTGAACTTGAATGACGGAATGTTTTGTGTTTTCTCTTCAGATCCTGACACGGGTGAAGTCAGTCGACGGCGTCGTCATGATTCAGATTCAGATAGTGACTTGTCAATAGGGCGCGCTAGCCTAGATCTCGCATCAAGTCACTCATCAGATGACGATGATGATGATGACGACGATGACATGGGCTGGGGGCAGTTGTCAGTCCCACCAAAAAATAAAGTTTTAGGTGAGTTATGACAGGGCTCTGGTGCAATATATCAATCTAGATAAATGTTGCTCTGAATCTAGAAAAATGTAAAAACAGTGCATGGATTTGTAACACTGATGTCATCCTCTTGTGTTCTTCCATCACCAGCAGCAGCCAAGAAAGTTGTCGCCAGTTCGTTCACTATTAGAAATGCAGACATAGAAATCAAAATTGGAACACATACTTCAGTTAGTTTCTTTCTTAATTGTGATGTGATTTACTGACAGTGCGATTGTTTTCAGAACGTGTAAAAGCCCAAACAAAACCAAAAGGGCCGCAACACAGTACACCAATAGGTAAGTCACAGTCTATTTGTATTGTTCTTCAAAGATTGTAGACACATTCCACGCTAACTGAGGGTGCCTAACTCCCACTTTTTCCGTCCAATAACGTTTGCAACAATGTTAACCACTAGTTGCAAACGTTATTTTCCATTTGGTCCCACGGATGGAAATGATGATTGCAACACTGTCAACTCCACTGATAATTGCAGTGTTGCAAACTTTATTAATCCAAAGGGATGGAAAAAAGTGGACAAAAGTGACCCCAGTTAACGTGGAATGCGTCTGTACCTGGTACTTTGTCCTCCATTTGGCTACTTCAGTTTCTTTTTCTCTGTCGGCCTTGCTCTACCAAATTAGCATTGATTTTATAATGAATATGTTGTATGAGAATGTAATCAGAGTGTACTTCGTTACAGTGCCCCCACAATACAATTCCACTAAACCAACGTGGCAGGGTGAGCTCGCCTTGTCTACAACAAGTGAATCAGATGTGCTCGGACCCACGCAAGTCCAGGTGAAAATTGCTGAAAGAAAAGGCAGCCCAGAGAAAAAAATAAGCAATGGACATAAAAATACTGCTCCACCGAGCCGGGAAAGGTCGCGAGATAAAAGCATAGATTTAGATTCGTCTAACAGCACAAGAGGTAATTAATAATACATGAATGATTTACCTGTTTCATGTCACCAATAACCATGTAGTGAAGGATTGAATGTATATTGACTATTTTTCTAGGAAAAATAAGTTCTGGGACTTTGACATTAAAGTGCCTGAAGAAGACCCCGGTGTGATGTTGAAAATTTGCAAATATCAGAGAAGTCTTGGATTATATTGTTTTGATTATTTTTCAGGGAGTGTAGATCAGCCAATGGTGCGTCACGTTCCACCCCCCTATGATGTCGCTATCGGGAGTCGATCATCAACACCTGCCAGTATCACCGGGTCACCAAATCGCCCACTTTCACCGAATACCAGTTTCCCATCCAGGTCCATGTCACCACTAGGGGGCACTCCACCCAGGAGTACCTCGTCACCACAAACTATTCAACCAGCTGAGCGCCCTCTGTCGCCATCAAGACATCTTAAGTCGCCACTCGCTAAAGAACCGCCTCCAGTTGTAGCGCCGAAACCTCGGCCAGCACCAAGAATATCAGTCCAAGTTCTTACTCATAATGGGAGCACATCTTCTACTGATGAGTAAGTATTCTTGACACCCTTGTCATATTCCAAACCATAGGATCAGTCACTTTTCACATCTCTTGTGTCCTTTTGAGAGAGGGTTACGCTATGAAGAGATGAGACCTTTATACAGCAGAACCTTCCTTGGCAGACACCTCTCCCAAGATGACTCCTCCCTAGTAATGACGTCATATTTCATTGCCAAATTTGTCACGCCTGCTCAATTCGACCCCTGTGATTACGACACATGTCAAGGAAGACAGCAGTCTATGACTTGTATTTTATTTATCCTAAACACATATTCTTCTTGTGTTGAACAGAACCAAAGCATAACATGAGTAGGTATGAGAATTATGGATGTGGGTGATGATGTTTACCTTATGAAAGTGAACTCTTCAAGGTGACTTGAGCAGATATCCCATGATACTGTAAACCCCAAGATTTTGGTGAATGAGCTCAATAAGTGCACAGAATTGCCTGAATCATGCGACCTTTCAAGTCCTATATCGTAAGAATGGATTCCATCCCAATTGTTGAGTGTACAGCCAGTTCTCTCCACCTTGAAGGGTTTAAATGCATGCCCTGTACAGCACTTTGAGGTTTGGAATTACTTTACAGACCTCAGTGAGTTGTACCCCTGTAGTACCCCTTACGACATTTGAGTTCTCCTGCCTTTCATAAAGATTTGTGAATAATACGCAAATGGGAAAATCATTGTGGAAACGCATTTTGATCTGTCTAGGGTTGAGCTGATGAAGTTTATAAGGACCTTTTACCCAAAACCTTTGTGGGATTGCAGTTCCGCAATGTGACTTATGGACTCAAAAAAGTCCAACAGTGGCTTTGTGAACAAGGTCCCTGGTCTATGATGGTGATGTTACCATTGACTCGACTCTTGGCTGATCCCTGAATTAGCAGTGAGTTCTCATTTGTGACTACACTCCAGCATGTGATTAACGAATTCTGTATTCTGTGTATTCTTGGACATCCATTTCATGGACATTCATATATTTGCTGAAGCTTGGTGTGTGTTAAGTTGGTAGCACTGCTATGAAAATCGCAGTGAGATTGTGTCTGCAGCTACGGTACATGTCCGTATAAAACCAGGGACGGATCCAGGATTTCGGGAAAGAGGGGGTGCACTGTGCAAGAAACATTGAAATCGGCGGTGAATTTCAATGATTTGCTCCAAATTTCCGAATTTCACGGTCGATTTTACATATTTGTTGGCCAAAAGGGGGCGTGCGGTGGGTGCGCCCCCTTGGATCCTTGCCTGAAAACCCATGTGTGCTACTACCTATCTCTGCAAATTTATGTCTGCGGCACAGCTCACAGACATGATTTCCAATCTGGCAGACATGAATTAGTAGGCCTATGGGTGCTACCAGCTTTCGGAGTGCTTGTTAGTGAGGTAATCTCACCAAGATGATCTCACAGACGTAATTTGTATGTGTGCTACAGCTTTAGTACTGTGTTGAATTGCAGAGTCTGTTGGAGCTCATGAGTTTTGACCAATGTTATGGAATGGATGTTCATATTTTTCATATCACAGCAAATGAATGAGGCTGTTTTGAATTGTTGCACTGTTCCCTGATTTATCCCCTTTATTCCCTTCTTATGGTAATTTAATGTCATTATCAATGGGTTGAATGGAGGTAACCCAGACTATCAAGTGAAGAGTTCATTTCCTCTTTATTTAAACAATGGCATGTGTTTTGCTACATGTACTGATTAACCTCACACTTTAATTTTCTTCTCCCAATTCCGTTGGCCTCTTTGAGTATTGAAAGTAAAGACCACTTGCTTATAAACCAACAGATGTCCTGACACCTGTCACTTTCATATGGGGTATTATGTAGGCATTGTGTATGTAATATAAGCCTCCGTGAGTGAATGTCGTCTGGGCTGTCTGTTGTAGATATCAACACTAGAATCTCTGCCTGATGTATGGGAGTTTGCTTGAGTTGTTTAGCTGGCATGTGCTTTCAATGTCAGTGTTGCAGCTTGCTCTGTTTGCATGTATCTCCCTGTATTATGGCTACTAGAAGTTTGTTCAACTGATTCGTGCTGTCAGAACTCGGGACAAGTTCATCAAAGCATTGAGCGAAATCTATCCAGTGATTCTCTTTGATTTGACCTCACGTTTGACGAAAATCTGTCCCCAGGTTTACACTGGTTTCATTGTCGTCTGAATCGGTCAGTATCTCCAGAGCAGTGGCTGATGATGATGATGAACTGCTTAAGGCTGAGGAATTTCAGATTATGATGGTAATCGGTGCCAGTAGACTTCCTATGTCAATATTTTATGGACGACTTGAACAGTCTCCCATTCTTATGATTTTGTGTCTAATTCTGTGTTTTATTGTTCCAGGGTGAGCAATCTCGATCAAGAGACATCCGTATGATATCCACTACTACCATTAGATGGCGCTTGCTCTGTAAACCTCTGGGAAGATATGCAATACTTGTATTGATGACACTAGGAAATTATTCTGACCTGTTTCATAAAACCATTGTATATAATTTTGGGATTTATTGTAAAATTTTGTACACAGTTATTTTGTTATATTTTGTATATTTCGAATGTTCACAGCATGAAATGTTGGGTTTTTATTATGGATTTTATTCAACACAGCACTCTTGTGGTCGCTAGCAATGTGGTCTGTTGTTTTGTTTAGTTTTGAGCCAGTTTGTGCATTGACCTTGACCTTATATTGAAGCAGATGTAGAATATGTTTAAACTTGTGTTAACACTGTCGACTAATCCTGTAAATACATGTGGTAGTTTTTTCACTGGGGAGGTGGGTATTCGACCACACCTTCGATGGTATGGGTTATCCTGGGATATTTTGTAACTTTCACAAGGAAGTGGGCGATTCATTTTAATGGTAGGATAACAGGGGCGGATCCAGAATCATGGGAAAGAGGGGGCACAGAAATTTCCCGGTCAATTTTTAAGATTTTCCACAAAATAGAGGGGGCACGGGCCGGGTGTGCTCCCCCTGGATCCGCGCCAACTAGTATTGGATCTAGCTGTATTCACTGTCAGCATCATATGAAGGAGTTGTGATAGGCTTAGATCTACTTAGATACAGTGGAACCTGGATCATTGAACACCTCCGTACAATGAACACCTCCCTACACTGAACACTATTTCTCGGTCCCGGCAAAACTAAGCCTAATTTCAAGTAACAAAACCTTGGTACATTGAACACCCATGTACTTTGAACATTGAACACTTATTCCTGGTCCCAACAATCAAATGCCCTGTTAGATTGAACACCCATGGTTTGTTTTACCCTCAGATTAGTGCTAATTACTGTTGGTTGATGACAGATAATAGGTGAGCTGATCCCGACCTAGAGGAATTAGGGTCCAGTGGTCATCAATTGCTTTGTTTGAATGCCAGTAATTAACCTGTAATTACTGACAAAGAAGTTTTGAGTACCTAACCTGTAATTATTGGAAAGACATTTTTGAGTCCAATTCAAAGTTGCAATCAGTTTAGACTCTCAATTCCTTTAAAAACCGTTGTGAATGCTTTCATTGTCATCATTCAAGATGCCTTATAAACATGTTTACAATGAACTCTCTGTCGCAAAGAAAGCAGAACTTGTAAAAAACGTAGATTCATTGAACGTAGGAGGAATGTAGTCACTAACTTGCCCCGCCCACTTTTTGGGGAACCTTGGTACATTGAACACCTGTGTACATTGAACACTTTGAGCTGGTCCCGTGAGTGTTCAATGTAGGCAGGTTCCACTGTATATTGAAGAATACTTTTCGAAGGGGAGTTTTTGAAATGTAGTGCGAGATGTGCAACTCAATGATGAAGGGGGTACTTGGAGACTCCTCTGTGTACCAATTCATTGGTGAAAAATGTAAATTTTAGTTAGCTACTGTGTTACATCAGAAAAGTTGAGCATACAAAAGAAATCACACCCAGAGAAATTTGACTCTGTACCCATATCATGGAGTTTACAGTATATCTTGTCGAGTCAGCTAACACTGATTCACATCTTTGGGTGTTGCCATCTTGTGGCATTTTAGTCTCGTTCTCAATATCAAATGTGCATTTATATGTAGTACATGTATGTATATGGTGAAATTATTTGTCTTATTTGAGGAAATATCATACATGGTGATGCACTTAGTCATTGATATTTTAAGTAGCTAAAAGTATTGTAGTGATATTTTTAAGTACAGTTTTTAAGTAAGCTGCTGGCTACGTCTTATGATTTTTTCAGGCTATCCATTAAGCATGCACATGTCATGTTTTCTGGGGACAATTTTGAACACCTCATCTCCTTTTGAAGGATGGCAAACTTGGTTCGTCAGTTTTGTCACTGTAAAAGGACATATGGCGGCTGAGCCCTCAGATAATCTTTAGGGGCAAGTCAGTTTTGAAACTTTAGCTTGACATATTGTATCCCCAATGGATGGCCTGTATTAGCATATCAGGGCTCAGGATGATGGGACATATAAATTGGTGTTTCATAGGTGAAGAAATTTACAAAATCACTCATATCTTGGACAAATAATTAGAGCAGCATAATCGTGGAGATTTTATACATTGAAACACATTCAATCATGGTTACTTTTGCCTGTCAACATCATATCACCAGTACTACTTATGGGGTGGTTCATCTTCCTCAGCTCAGGGTCAAGTACCGAGATCTGTTCACATGAACGTGTCTGTGTATACCCAGGATTTTATGGCATTCCAAACACGGGCCACCTTGTGGAAGTATGTAGTCAACCGAAATCAGATGTTAATCTTCCGAGCACTGAATTTCATTCTATTTCACCTGGCATGAATAATTTTGTTGCGTAACTGGGTGGTTTCCATGGCTTACGTGGTATTGGACAGGCAATCTCAGTGTGAGCAGATCTTTAGATATCGTAGCCATATTTTATGTAGCATAGTGCTTCAGTTGAAATATGTCTTTACATTCCAGATTAATACTGCTGTTGAATATTTTTACTGTGTCAGTTAAGAATTTAAAATATCTCTCTGTCTACTTATGATATGCATATCCATCAACTTATCAGTAGCCTAAAGCTGCGTTTAGCTGACACGCGGTATGCGGAACGCGGAAGCGGAAAATGCAATGCATTTTCGCATACAACATATCTTTCCGCCAGGGTTTCCGCGTCCCTATACCGCATTCCGCGTGTCAGCTAAACGCAGCCTAAGGCAACTATGGAAATTATGGCACTTGTGCAGAAATTGGAGCTGAATTTGTTTTTAAAATGGTCTTAGGAAGATAAAATTGACCTATCACACCTGGATGTGTGTGAAAAGCCATTGTGAAGGGGGGGGGGGGAAATGTTCATTTCCTTTTTGAGAACATCTCGATTTCATAGTGCATAATTATATTGATTGATTATATTTTGACTACATTGGTATTGTTAGTCCTTAAGAGTTCCATAATCAGTTTGGTAATATGCCATTCTTCATGCAGCTGGTATCTTGTTCTAATCATATTGCTTATCAGGGCAGGTCATGAAACCACGTCCCTCTTCGAAGATTTTTTTACCATTCAGTCACAACATTCCACTTTATTTTCTTTTGTCATATCGTTATGTGAAACATTCCTAAAACATAAAAATCTCTTTAGGTGAATGGTATTATGAAGATATGATAGCTGGCTAACCTTGAAAATGTAGTTGGCCTAAATAAGACTCATCAGTAAATGATGAGGGCGATCTCTCCTTGACTGGGGGCCAAGTTCCCTCTTATATTACAGAAATATCACCAAGTATTGTTTGGTGAGTAGCTACATGTATAATGCCCTGAGTGTTGGCGCTTGAACTTCTGAAATAATATTTAAATAAAAATCATCTCCTCTTACCGGTAATTATTATCAGAAGAATATTGAAGATGCTCCACATAATCATCTGTCCTTTAGTTAAAGTGTGTTATTGTGATTACAAGACTGTATAGAAAACCTGCATATAATTTGCACTTTACAAATTGATCTGATGTTTTGCCGGCCTTTTCTATATTGTGTTTATTGACAATTGGTGCTACGTTCGTGTACATTGTATCTACATCAGTTCAGTTCAGATTTTTGATGCAGCATCTCATTATGTGCTTGTTGTAATAGGCATAATTGTAATATTGAAGAAAAAACATCAATTGTTGGTCGAAATTTTTGTACATGGGTATGAAAACGGGGGAAGGGATAGTGTTAAAATTTCATGATAAATACTTATGAGCAAACATGCCGTATGAGACATTTTAGGCCTACACTTTTTTGTGGCAGTTATACTCAGCGTTATTCAATGTTGTAAATGACTAAATTGAGGGGGAGTCCAATGGTTGCTAGATATTGCAGTCCCTAAATGGATGTCAATGTTATTCACTTGCAAGAGAATGAGGGGTTTGAGTGTGGTAGTTGAGATGATGCTATATATTTGTACAAATTCCAATTATTAGATTATTTCTATGAATGTATATGTTGTATGTACATAGTAGGTGTCCGTGTACATGTCTGCTTCATTCCATATTGAACTGCTTTTTATGTACAGACCAAAATAACTTTGTGAAAATTAGTAATTTTATCATTGTTCATACCTGTCTACATATGTATCTCATATTATTGAAGAAATTAAAAGTGAAGTCATTTGTATATTTGCCTTCGTTTCTGTTCAGCCAATCTTTCACAGGCACCGGGGGTAGTAAAGACAAGGGCCCAAGTCTTGACCCTTTTCCAAAGACACTCCCAATTCAGCCACTCTCTGCTGGTATACAGGCATCTGGGATCTTATCTGGGGGTTTATCAATTGAGTGCAAGAGTCAAAATCAGGGGAAATGCCTCTTTTTCAAAAGACCCCTTGAGGGAAACTCCCCCTCCCCCTCCCCCC
>NMRB01001241.1:104735-117090 GCA_002633025.1 Notospermus geniculatus
GAAAAAACAAACTGCGATATATAGAATATTACATATATTGAATGAAATTTACAGTATATCAATTGCTGACAATGATATTCGCCGAGTTCTCGGAGTCTGTGTAGAGGCAGATGGTCAAGTCCATGATCTAGGACGTGACATTTTTTGACTAAGTGAAGTCTCTACAACAGATGGCACAAAGTAACGACTAAGTTCCCTCCATCATGTTGGGTTTTTGTCCGTCTGTGCCCCTGCTGAATCAAGTTCATTAATTGTGATTCATAATTAGCGCAATAATGCCGAAATAATGAATCAGAATGAACTTACTTCACATCAGGGGCATAGAAGGCCGAGAGCCTGACATGATGCAGAGAACTCAATCGTTATTTGGTGCCATCAGTTGCAGAGACTGCACTAACTAAGTGAAAAAATGTCACGTCCGAGATCACGGACTTGACCATCTGCCTCTAAACAGACTTCGAGAACCCAGCCTTTTAGGCCTACTGTACCTGTACATCAAATTCGGGAAATCGGATGACAATAAAGGTACATGTATAAACATGAAAATACGGGAAATCGGGTGCCGATTATGAAGAGCATTAGGCCTTATGTACAACGAAAGAAATGCTCCCATCAAAATCGGATGTCAGTAGTGAAAAACCAGGTAGGCCTCAAAGACGTCAGGAAATCGGATGTAAATGGTGAACAACACGGAGGTTTAGAAATCAAACGATATACGTAAACCAATAACGACAACGCCATTTTTGAACCAAAAATGCAATCATAAAAGCTGCTCAATGTATTGTAACGGAAATATAACCTTGTCGTAAAGTTTGCCTTTGTCGTTTGATTTCTAAACCTCGTCCCTAACATTAATATGTAGGCTACAACGACAGAAATACAGAGTACAAGAAACACATCAAAATCGGATGACATGAATAAATAGTTTGATAAACTCTGTGGAATACCACTGTTTAGCGGTCACAATTTTATGGCCTGCATCCACTCACAGTCACGGGTGTCTCACTGGGGTTCGATGTCAAGTCCTTTCCCCAAGAGTAACACTAACATCAGCAGTGAAACTCACTGCACGGCAGCAAAAACAGCCAAGTCCTATCAGAGTTCATTCACACCGATTCATAAGTCCTGGTATCAGAGTTCATTCACACCGATTCGTATAAAGTCCTGGTATCAGAGTTCATTCACACCGATTCGTATCAAGTCCTGGTATCAGAGTTCATTCACACCGATTCGTATCAAGTCCTGGTATCAGACCGTCGAGTTCGTGATTCGTTACGTTAACCGTGGCAGCCGTGATCTCAGAAACCGAACGAATTCTGTTGAAGCATTCACGAACTAAAGTATTTCGTTCTCTTCTTTATCGTTGGAGGAGGGGACCTTTCGGCAGCTCCGGGCTGAAAAAGAGAGGTTCATATTGGATATAAAACAAGCATGCTATCCGCGGAGGTCAAGCCCCGATTGCGTGGCGATTCTTTCGACGAATAACAGATGGCAGTTGGGGGCACCGCATGAGGGCGCATAGTTCCATGATCACTTTAGAGATGGCGACACCATTCGTCGATCACCGTCTTCCATCTGTTTTGTTTTGTCGGAGGGGCCTGAACAGAGGGACATTTTATTTCTTGGGTAGTTCCTCCTGTCACACAATGTGACATTGTCGGATCCGTCATAGATGTGGAATCGTGGGACTTGTCCAAAGAGAATGCAACTTACCGCGTTCCACCATTCCGTGAAGGACAGGACCTCCAGTTCGCGCTGTCTCGTATGCCTTCAATCCTCGTGGAAATTTGCCAGCATTTCGAGTTCTATCTCACACCATACCAGAGAAAGCCTGGAAGTAGAAAAAACCCAAAAATATTACAATTTGTTTCAGTATAATCTGCTGGAATCAAGCTACCTATACAGCCGCACGTACACGCCTACCGGTCATGGCAAGTAGGCCTACGTAGGCCTAGCGGTCAAAACCTTGTTGAAGTGAGAGAGGGTGCTGAATTTTCCCAAGTGTAACCACAGCTATATCTTCATATTGGCCAGCATGATACTCCATATGCAGCGAAACAGAGAACAAACGAAATTTCCTTACCTTTCCTTTCCTTGCAGATCACCACGTTTTTCCTCCTCCTGCTCCCGTCCGCACGTCCTGCACATACCACACGTCCACCAAAAAATGACCTCGTGGCATGTGTGCGCGAATCCTGAAGAATTACGTAACTCACACCAATTGTAGTTATGATTAACTTCCATTCAAATATCTCTCGACACCGTCATGCCTTGCCGAGCCGTGGTGGTCTTACATCACCACGTCCCCATTCTTCACCTCAGTTCGAATACCGTGTACTTCTGTGTACAGAAAGCCTAATACCCCCATCACACTGAGCTAGTTCTCAGTACGTTCTTGAAAATTTTGCCGAACGGGCTCAAACTGTGTGCGAACGGAGTGGACGTAGTGGCAACGTTTTACAGTCTTTTTACGAACTTCGTGGATGGGAAGGGTGCTCCAGTACATCGAAGCATTATTTGGCCAAGGGTACACGTTCTAGCCCGTTTTACGATTTTTTAAGGACGGGGCAGGACGTTTTGAGAACGACTTCAGTGTGATGGGGGTATTACCGCGGGGAGAGTAGGTTGACTGTCTGTTATACGGTACCTCAGAAGACAAAAACATGAAAAATAAAAAGTACAAGTGATCTACATATAGAAAGAAATCAGAATCCCGTGTTCAGGTGCGATACGAGGGAGAAATAGATTACTCTTTAATTGTTCAGAAACATTGCTGATGTTTGTGACACAAGAGTTTTTTTTCATGTGTGTGGAGGTGTAACAGGAATCAAAGTCCTAGGAATGCAAGTCCGCCAAATACATCCCACTATTGTAGGGTTATATTAGAATGGTCATGGTCTCCATCGCCATAAATTCTAATCGTAATTCCCGTATTCCAGGGGGACTTTTATTCCTGTCACACCTGCCCTGTTGCAACCATTAATCTGACCCAACCTCGACGTGGCATTGACTCACTAATAGGGAGCTTTCGCAAGCGCCCGGTTAGGCCATACGACGACGTTTACCCACACAATAGATAATCGTCGTCGTAGGGCCTAACCGAGCGATTGCGAAACCTCCCTATTCTCAGGACATGTCTGACTACTTAATTATTTCATCCTCCTCCTCCTCGATGATGCGACCTCCTCCTCGATGGTTCGTCCTCCTCTTTGACTATTAGTCCTTCTCGATGATTTTTCCTCCTGAATGATTCGTCCTCCTCGACGATTCGTCCTCCTACTCGATATTTCGTCGTCCTCCTCGATGATCTGTCTTCCGCCTCGACGATTGGTCCTTCTTAATTGTCCCTCCTCCTACAGGCCTATTATTCGTCCTCCACTTCGATGGTTTACCCTCATCCTCCTCAATGATACGTCCTCCTCCTCTTCAATGGTCCGTCCTCGTCCTCGATTGTTCGGCCTCCTCTTTGACGATTAGTTTTTCTCGATGATTCGTCCTCCTTGATGGTTCATCCTCCTCCTGGATGATTCATCCTCCTCCTTGAATGTTCACCCTCCTCCTGGATGATTCGTCCTCCTGCTTGATGATTCATCCTCCTGCTTGATGGTTCATCCTCCTCCTTGATGATTCGTCCTCCTCCTTGATGGTTCATCCTCCTCCTGGATGATTCGTCCTCCTGCTTGATGGTTCATCCTCCTCCTGGATGATTCATCCTCCTGCTTGATGGTTCATCCTCCTGGATGATTCGTCCTCCTCCTGGATGGTTCGTCCTCCTCCTGGATGATTCGTCCTCCTGCTTGATGGTTCATCCTCCTCTGCTTTGTAGTCATCCTTGATTACTGGGGCGCCTCTTTGATTATGTGTCCTCCTCCTTGATTACAGGGCCTCATCCTCGATAGTTCGTCGTCATCCTATTTCACTGAGGGCAGTCTTCAAATTGACTGATAACCCAATTATGTAATACAAATTGCGCTTGAGACGGAAGCCACACCAGTACTGCTTTCTTATCTGGTGCTTTTTCCAGTTCCATTGTTCTTTATTCAGACAAGACAGAAAAGGCCTTTATTTGTGCTGACTGCATGTATTTGGCATAATATACATGTACAGGTACATGAACACATTTTCACATGCACTTCAATCATATTGGATACAAAGATCATTTATACTACACTACACAAAGCAGAACGAGAAAGTTGCACAACTAGGGATGAATAAATGGTCCTGGGACCACGTACTCGCCTGGGTGTAAGTGTACCAACAAATGTGAGGCGATCTAGGAAAATCTGTCGGATGTCGCATTTGAGGGAAGTGTTAATGGCCCTGGTGAACACGCACATTTCAATACCTGAAATGTACTACGTAACAGCAAAAATAGACAAGGTGCAGATATCTGGTTTTGGTAATAGGTAACCATTAGCAGATCAATGCACACGCAATCTGACAGCCCTTGTTGATCATTCAGTGACTTCCGACAGGTTTTCCTAGACCGCCACACAAATGCTAGTCAAATGCTCCAGGGGCATACATCATGTTCATGTTGAAAATTTGGCATCCTCGTACATATAGAATCATCTCAATGCAATTCCACACCAGGTTAGAACAATCAACTCGCTACAGTTCACGAGATACACGTATTGACTGAAGGTACACATTTCATAATTGGAAGATCTTACATATTCTAGTAGCCAAATGGAAAGTTGGCCTTGGTCCTTTGTAGTCGAATGGGAATGTAAAATACCCAGCCAAAAATCCAATGTGGATGTGATATGGCAATCTTGCTATCTACATGTATAAAGGCGGTGTGTGGTGGCATAACATGCATGGCAGATTCCTTGTTTGCATTTGTGTGACTAGCTGATGTGCAGGCTTAAACTCTCAAGTTGCTATGAAGTTGGGATGAAAATTGTGTTTTTCACTTCTTCTAATGCACATTGCTTATAATGCTGTGACCAGAAATGCATTCAAACCACATTTGTGACCATCCACAGCAAAACCAGTCGCATGTCGCTCTCAGCCTGGCAGGTTGAGACCAAGGCCCGGTTGCACCAGCTATGCTCGAAGTTAAGTAGGTTGACCTCAACTGAGTAATATGATTTGCCATTACAATTTGAGGTTGAGAACGACTTTGAAGTTACATGTAGCTTGAGCACAAAGTCGATCTTAAGTATGACTGGTGCAACCGGGCCCATATGTTGTTTGTCACTTTCAATATTGTCTGTCTGTTATGAAATCTGAAATAATCTACCGGTATTTCTTCCATTCTCTCCTGGTGTCATCTCAGTTCATTACGGCTCACCTTCTGCGCGACATGCGACTGGTTTTGCTGTGGAGGGTCACATTTCGGGTTGACCGCTTACAAGCAAAGCCACAAATTGTGTGCAGCTTTCCTTGGAACACCAATGTAAAGTCCAAATCCTCTTCAGAAGTCCACATATCATTTCTCACGTACTGAGATGTCGCTCATCAATGTCAGGAACCGGGATACTTCCGAAGTAATTATTGCTAAAGGAGAGATCATCAGTGGGAGTGTTTATCGAATGATAAAGTGGATTTAAGCTGTCGATCGGTGTGCTATTGTAGTTACTCCCATTGGCCTCAGATCCTGCCTTGCCTGATCCTGACGTCTGGTGGGGCATATTTACATCGTCATCGATGGATTCGTCCACTTGTGCTTTATAGGAGAATAAAATTCTTGGCTGTACAACTCTGGAATGAAGAGAAATCAGAAACATCACAGCCGCACAATCTCAGCCAGCCTTTAGAGTAAAGTATGATTCACCCTAACTTCAACATGGGGCAAAGTGCCAAGCTTGGAAACACTTTATGGTGTCTGTTGTACAGGCCTGGCACTTTGCCCATGTTGAAGCTGGAGTGAATCATAACATAAATTCACTAAGAAGTGGACACTATCACATTTGATGCATTTGGCCAAATCAACAGCACACAACAGAATTTTGGAACGCAATAAGATTGAGCCATTTACCCCCTGTTGCACTAGTATGAACTTTGCCACTGCTCAGAAAACCATTCAATAGATCAGTGTACTGGTAATTATGACCACACCACCTTGGCACTTCTTTTAAACCAGGAGCGCCTCACAGTGTTGATTCACTGAATTATTCATCAGTGTCAGTGAGTTATGTCCAAAAGTTGTAACTGAAGTTCCAACTGACCTATGTACAACTAAGAGTGGGACAAAACATCTTGTCATTTACACAGTAAACTAAAAACAGCAGCTGAGACAGTATTGTGATGTCGTAGGACAGGGTGAGAAACTGGAATTCCTTGAATGACATCTGGCAGGGAAGTGTAAATTCCCTCGGAGAAGTGGTTTTCACTCAGGTATTCACTCCATGGTTTTACCTGACTGTTAGTCATACTCACTTGAAGAAATCTCTGAGGAATGTGATATATACAAGTGGAGCAAAACAAGTGAAGTAGAGATATGTCGTCACATCAACCACACTGAAATGGAAGAGAACATCAAGTTGCAACAAGTTTGTGGAGTTGGAACGACAACTAGAACTGTGAAATTTGCTTGACAGCAAATTTGATGGTCCCTACATCAGAAAAAACAAACTGAGTGAAGAAAGGGCAAGGAGGGGTATGACTCTGTGGCACAGCAGTCAGGTTCTGGAATGTCTTCCTGGTGAAGGATACATGCAGGGTAGGCAAATAGAGAGGAAGGGCTGACAAATGACNGGAGGGGACTGTCTTCAGAGATCAGAGGAAGGGCAAAGTGGTCGAGCTGGATACGGATCCACCGTATTTACCAGCCCAAGGCAAACAAAAAAAACTGAGGCAGATATTTAACTTCATCACTTCAGAATAAAACAGTCTTCAAAAACCATCGTAAGTTAACTTTTTTAAAAGTATCTAACCTTTCAGACCTGGACACAAGTATTGACTACTTGATGGTACTGCTTGATTTTGAGGTAATTGAGCAGTTTTCTTGCAATCGTGTGTTAATTGAGTGTGGAAGAAAGAAAGAAAGAAAGAAATAAAAATTTCCTACCTACCCAGTGATATCAAGATGGTCCCTACATTGATGACCATAACTAGATGATTCTACAAGTACCAGTACTGGGGCCTTACTCACAAAGCTCTCTTAGCAGTTATAGGATCTATTGTGCGTCAACCATTGAACAACGGTTTAAGAGGATGCTACGAATGCACAACTCTAAGTTCCTGACACTGCGCATGCCCACATCGAGATGACTTCCGGCAAAGCCCCAGGCTGTGCTATGGTAAAAACACCGATGCTATTACCTATGTCTTCAATAGTCTGATAGACAACTACAAACGTACCACATGCCGTTATGTTTCTCATAGTATAGCAGTCCACTTCCCACTGACTGAATGACGTTCAGAACTGCCAATGACCCAACGTAAATATAGAACGACTTCTTGGCTTAAAATAGAAAGGGCACATTATCACATCCTGGCCATTCAATCACATAAGAGGAGTAAGCGGCACGCTGTCTGATTTTCTCAAGAAAGTAGAGGAATCTTGATGGAAATTCAGGTACATGTAATACAGGCAATGTAAACATTGGATTTTAACTTACTTGGCATAGAGAACCTCTGGGACAGTCTAGTGAAGGGTAATATCAGCACGATGGTGTACAACTGAAAATGAAACAGAGAAATTATTTGAATGTTTCCAGATATACCCAGATGAGATATTCACAATGTGGTTGTTTGGTAATGACTCAAATTTGCCATGAAAAATATGCCAATGCAAGCTAACAGAACAGGATGAACCAAAATAACTCCAGGAGATAAAGGAAGAAATGTAACCACTCAGATTTTACAAGACATGCAATAAGCCTACATGTAGGCCTATGAAATTGGCAAAGTGCTGGTCTCAACCTACCAACTGGGCACTGGGCACTGGTTTTGTGGTGACAGCTCAAATTTTCATTAGTGATTTAAGTGAAGAACACTTACCACACCAAAAAACACTGACGTAGCAAACCAAAACAGCATGCCGCCATGACCAAACAAGTCAAAGTCTGCCTTCAGATTATCGTATATTGAGTCTTTGTGTATGAACTCGAGGGTGCCCTGCGTGCAGGAATATGCCAGCGCAGTCAGTGATGTGATGATGAGGACCCACCGAATGCTGGTGTGGCTGTCGAGGTGACCTGCAAGGAAATAGAAATTAGAGCTTTCCTAACTATTTCTAACGATATCTGAAGTGAGGAGATAAATGTGTGGCAGTCTTGAAAAATCCGTCGGATGACGCTGAATGATCAACAAGGGCTGTCTGATTCCCTGTGCATTGATCTGTTTACCTGTTACGTAGTACATTTCAGCTTTGGAAATGTGCTGGTTCACCAAGGCCATTAACACTTTCCTCAAACATCTGACGAACGGGTTTTCCTAGACCGCCTTGCAAATATTTAAATGGAATTTCACCCAATAAATCTACCTAGCATTGGATCATCACCACTTCATTACTGAAGAATCAACAGTGCGGAAATACTTCGTAGATACGACATTTACCTGTCTGAACTTAAAAGGTGTACTACTCCACTTACCAAATGCCAAACCAAAGATGATGACGGACAGTTCTGTGGCCAAAAGAAAGAACCTTAACACCAACCATAGCACCTGGGGAAAGAAGGGGGGATGTGAAATAAAAGACATCAATTGACAAATCATATTACCAATACGGTATTCGATATGAACAAAGATTTGAATCTGTACAACACTAGAAGATCTACCGGTAGTTTTAACCCTTTCACTGGAACATGAAAATATCTAACTTGCTCCAGCAAAAGCAGGCGCTTGTAGCAAGTGATCAGTCATCAGTTTAGTACTGAACTATTATCACTACTGTGCACTGCACTACTAACTATTGTCAACCTGCAGAGACGTACGTTTAAACTCTTGTGTTGTAAGGCCGTTGACCTGTTCAGTTGCGACATGTGCCTACTTTTGCTAGACACGTTAAAGTGCGGCAACATCTAACTACAACCCAGTGGAATGCTGAAGTCATGTAATTTGCCAGAGCTTTGTGGTTTTTAATCATGCCTGTCGACCATTTGTGGTCGTTCGCCAACTGTTCGTGCTCTACACCGGTTATTCAAGAGCCGCGTGTGATTAAGGTCCCTAGAAAATCCAACAATCAATTTCCCAACTTCCGCATTCCATTGGGCCGTAGTTACATGTTGCTGCACCTGCTGGGCAGATACCTGTCACATAGGCATTCATTAATAAGACAGGCAACGTATACAACCAGGAAGAAAATCTGAATACCTTATCTGTGATATCTCCAGCTTGTACAGAAGCATTCACCGTCATCGACACAATACTTCGTAACACACTGATGATGGCAACAGCACATACCTGAAATGTTACACATACATGTAGTTTATCATTTGAGGTTTATTTAAGTGCCTGAAAAAATACTCAGTGTTTTTCAACAGCCAACATGATTTTTTACTCTGACCACAGGAGCCTGTACCTTATTACTCATAGATATTGGGAAATGCCAATAGTCTTTAGTGTTGAAAGTAAGGGTAAACGTTAGGGTTAGGCCCCCATGATATATTTAGAAGTACCGGTACGCGTATATTTAGGGATGCTGGGGCGAACGGAAAGGGGGCCAAACCCTACTTTTGATACTAAATGACTGTTTACAGCTCAATGTTCATGTCTATGAGTAATAAGGTGCAGGCTCCTGTGCTCTGACCACACATTTTTTCTAAATCCATGGGATGGTGCAAGCACAGTATTGCTGTCTTCCTTGCAATGGAGGGCCGGGGCCAATGAAGAAGGACATACAGACAAGAATCATTTGGCAGGAGCGACCACCTAAGAGATCTCCATGACCAACACTTTGTGTAACCTCTTCCAGTGTCCATAAAGGACCGGGTTAATTTGCCCTATCGAGGGTCAAAATGAGGGCAAATATAACATGCTAAATACCCACCAAGCCATAAAAAGCCGTGAAAATTGGACTACTTGTATTTCTGAGTTTGGCTAACGCCGACTTGAATTTGATGAAGAGGAAGAGCAAGAACAGCAGGTTTGGAATAAAGATGATCAAATCCCAGATTCTCACTCTGAAAAAAAACAACACAAGTTGATATTTTGGGCAGTCAGAGGACCAACACATGAACTCAAATACAAGTCAGTACCAGCCAGAAATGACAAATAAAGGTAATCTCAGGTAAACTGGGAGGGTCAGGGTTTTCATTTGAGTTAAACTGTAATAGGTCCATACACTAGACTAATACAATATTTTGTTTGTGTGTACTACCCTACACTTCATAATCATACACATGTAGACTCTGAAATATCACATGTCATCATGACCTATTTGTCGAGACTGACAATATTACATGTATATATTTATTATGCAAATGCATGAATGAGACCAACACATCACTCCACTAATTCAAATTTTTTTGACTGAGACAGATGCTCACATGACCATGAGTCAACAGGACCAATCGCAATTTACAATGGCTGCAATCTGAATGAACAATCGTAATTTTCAGTATTTTCATCCTATTACGTAGTTGTTGAATGATTTGGTCTGGCAGTTAAATCAATGTTTAGGACAATGTGGGAGAGACTTCATTGCATACATGTAAGGGACTGGGGCACAATGAAAGCCAATGAGATTCCACTGTACAAACCCCGAGATATACGCAGTAATATGACAGCAATAAGCAAATGTACATGTAAAATAGTGAAAAAACAAACACACAACTACACTTAAACTGAGGTTTCCAATACAGTATCACGACAATTCCCCCCGGACAACTGCCCCCTCAGGACAACTGCCCCCTGGACAACTACCCCTGGACAATTGCCCCCGTAGGACAATTGCCCCCTAGGACAATTGCCCCCATAGGACAATGGGCTACCTGTCTGGGGGGCAGTTGTCCTACGGGGGGGGGGGGGNTGTCCTAGGGGGGAAATGTCCTATGGGGGCAATTGTCTGGGGGGCAATTGTCGGGGGGAGGGGGGGGGCAATTGTCCTAGAATCTTCGAATACTATTCTAACCATGACAAAATCTTCAGGACTCGTGAGTCTTCAAAGAAATACCATACCTTGATTTAAGTACCTCTGCATACAGAATCCAAAAACAGGGAGGATCTATAAGTGATGCTGGTGTTGTGTCATTAGAGCCCACGACATCAGATGCGTTAGGATATGCACGGGTAGCCATGGTGTGATATGGAGAGGGACTAATGGGATGGTTGCTTCTCATCGGCACTGACATCATTGTGCGATACTACCAGCAGTCGACTGGAAAACACAGAAACAGTTCACATGAGATTAATTTAGGTGTCTATCACCAGTCATGTAGGCTTGCTCGCCAGTTATTCTTATAGGCCCTACATGGTAAAATATTCTTTAGTCTAATCTTCATCATTTATCAGTAGGGTTAGGGTTAACTAGGGGTCTCAAGGCTAGGATTAGGGTTAGCAGGCTACATAGGGAGCTCCCCAGTATAATATACTAGGGACCTCCCTATGAGCCTGCTAACCCTAACCCCAGCCTTGGCCCCTAGACTAGTTAACCCTAACCCTACTGCAACGACTCTCAGAGGTGCCTGTGATAATACATAAATTTTTGAGAGAAAATAAAGAAAAAGATGTTTTAGCATGACTGCATTTTTTGACAATGACTTGTTTTTTGTTAGGGCACTTTTCTGTCTTTTTTAACTTTTGACTCTTCTTGAGGAGGCAGGCGACACACTAGTTCTAGTATGGTCCGTATTTTAGAATTCTCCTCAACGTAAAGGAGTTCCTCAAGGCTATTGTTCTCCTGTTGGGAACAATAGCCTTGAGGAACTCCTTTACGTTGAGGAGCATTCTAAAAACTAAAATACGGGCCTAGGCCTAAGTGAAGTCTAGCTAGGCCTATACTACGCCGGTAGCGCCCTCCTAACCTGTCCTAGGCCTAATAGACCTACACCATCACAGGCTCAGGGCCTCAGGCTACATGAAAGAGAGCATTGATGAACCACAGGAACTTGTACCGTTAATTACGGGGGTCCTACCCCCTATATATATAATACAGACAAGGAATGAAACTCATGCCTTTTCCTGTACATGAATAGGAATGATCCGATGTCCCGTCGATTAAACACCGTTTTCACGGTCATATTCACTTTGACTCCACAAATAATGGCGTTCTAATCCATCCATACAAACCAAACATTCATATCAACACATTGGTTTTACCATCAACGGGTGATTTCACATAATTTCAACACAAAATATCCAGAATTTTCGAAAAATTGACACAAGAAAATCGCGAACTTCAGAACGAGGCTCAACGGGCAGCGCCGCCACAAAACACGGCGGCTTACGAAAACAATCAGTGAGT
>NMRB01001241.1:117680-151588 GCA_002633025.1 Notospermus geniculatus
CATATCAGTTCAGGAAACTGCGGAATTCTGCAACGTTGTGGAATTCCACATCTAGGATGTAGAATTCTGCAACATGGGTGTTCTTTCGTAATGGAAAATGCATAGAGATTCACAGAAACTGAATTTCAAAAACAACAGTGATAATTTTTGGTCTGAATGGTCTCTGTGGACCCCAAAACAAGCAAGAAAAATTTCATTGCACAGAACTTGTCCAGTAAAATTTTACAGCTGATTTGTTGTTTACACAGCAAACTGTAGTACATTTGGCATGTACATCTGAGTGTTTTTAGTAGAAATTTCAGTATATCTTCGGATTGCACGACAGGATTTTTTTTTCCTCGACCAGAAATTTAGTTTGCAGTTCTAGAGAACTTATGGTGATGACTAGATCCCCCCTGTCTAAGAATCGCAGCCCCAATTACTAGGGTTGTAGAATTCTGTAACTGAAAGTTGCAGAATTCCACATCTATTCTGGTCGAAGATGCAGAATTCCACAACGTTGCAGAATTCCGCAGTTTCCCGAACTGGAATGAGGAGGAGGAAGAGATTGGGTTCATCTCATCTCATCTGAACAACCTAAAATTTTGCGACGACCTGAAAAATCGAAAGATACTTCGCACTTCAGTAAGATGATAAGATATTAAATATTCAAAATTCACTATAGGTTCGATAAAACGTTTACCATTTCGCGTATAATATTGCAGAAATTTGCAGGAAATCCCCACTTTCATTGATTAATTTGACAGCGTTGTTATCGTCGTTTACTTTCTCATGTTTCTTCCCAACCTTGATTCCAGTCACACCGTGAACAAGTGAAACAAGGTGCGCGATTGGCGGGATTTCTTGTCAGACCACGTGCATGACGTGTGTCGTGTGTGTGCCGATTTACCGATCGATGCGCACTTGGACCCTGTTTTAATTTCACTTTCGTACGTCGTAATGATTTCTTGGTTAACGGTGGTTAGCTACATATGGCATGAACTGTAGGCTAGTGTCTGACCATGCTGACAGCACACACACGAGTCACGAGAGTCCAAACTGCATGCCAGCCAGCCAGCCAGGGCATCATAGTTGTCTCTCTCTCTGCCATTGGATAAATCATGACGTAACCATGGTAACCCGGGCATGATGACATGGATGAGGGGGCACCATAAAAAAGCTAACGGCAACAACGAATTCCCCCCAGACTGAGTAATGCTGGGGTGTAGCCTACTCTGCGCCCTGCGGCCCTCATTCATGCAAGAGGGCCTAACCAACCATGATAATTGGCATGCTGCTTTGCTGGCTCCTCCCAGTCACCACACAGACACAGGGGGGATCCAAGATTTGGGAAAGAGGGGCAGGGGGGCACCTAGCATGATTAGCGCATAGGATCAAGCATGTCATGATGTCTAGACGGGCCTAGGCTAGCCACATGGCATAAGATTGGTCCTCATCCTCATCCCCTCCTTACACACTGTTTATTCTCTTCCAGATACCTTGAGTCTACACACAAGCTTCATCAACAAAGCACCATGACCTTTATAGTCTATGGCGAAGGCAGTGGCACCACAACTCTGCTATGGAACCAATGCAAAGCCAAGCATGACATTTGTGATGTCACCATCAAGTTCAAAGGTGATGAGGTAAGAAAGTTTTGACTTAGCAATTCTACATTAGGGGGTTTCACTATCAGGTGTAGGCAGTCTTCAGGCAGATTATTCACAAGCCCCCATGACTTAAAAACTTTAATGTTTAAGGAAACACGAAAAATCCTTTGTGAGGCCGATAGTGAACAATGGCAGGTTGCCTGCAAATGGACAGTGTGGCCTAGGCCTATGTCACAAATCATTGCGACAGTACTTACATGTACCTTGGTCTTTTTGCATCGCTGTATTTCTAAATGTTGATTTCTTTCAGTCCATCAAGGCCCACTGGTGTGTCCTGATTCAATGCCCATATTTTGAAGCCCTCTTTGAAAGTGGCCTGCGGGAGACATCTACAGGTAAGAATCCAGCAGCGTTGACCCTGGGGCCCAGTCCAGGGCTCCCACCACAAAATGACCGAAATAGTATAGGAAATATTCCAAGAATTTAGGGGAAATATAGGAAAAATATAGGAAATTTCCAAGCAATTTTGATCAAATTTAACATGAAATACCTAATAAAGATCCGATGAAACAATGTTTCATGGCTGCCTTCCATGTCATGTTCTCTCTCTTGACTGTAATGGAACCTGAAACTGATGTCAGCTGCCTTGTTCATGCCCGGGTTCGTACCCTTAAAAACATTAAGCGGCACGCTCAATTTAGGCTGAAGATATCAGGTCCAAAGTCCAGTGCAGTTTTGTGAGCATCTCCATGACTCAGGCAACGGTACGACATGAAAAGGAAAGATCAGGGGCGGATCAAGGATTTCCTTGAGGGGTGGGTTTCTGAAGGCGGAGGACACGTATGCCCCCGCATGTGGCGAAGGCATGCGCGTCACTGGTACCGATTTGGCGGGGGGTCTGGGGGGCCTCCCCCAGGAAAATCTTGAAAATCAGAAGCTCTGAGAAGCAATTTCCCGGCATCTGAGGTTGAGAAAGTCCGATGCCAGATTAGACTCTTATGCCATTTTTCAATGCAAGCACCATGACCTTTATAGTCTATGGCGAAGGCAGTGGCACCACAACTCTGCTATGGAACCAATGCAAAGCCAAGCATGACATTTGTGATGTGACCATCAAGTTCAAAGGTGATGAGGTAAGAAAGTTTTGACTTAGAATTCTACGTTAGGGGGTTTCAGGTGTAGGCAGTCTTCAGGCAGATTATTCACACTTTAAGGAAACACGACAGATCCTTTGTGAGGCCGATAGTGAACAATAGCAGGTTGCCTGCAAATGGACAGTATGGCCTAGGCGGCCTATGTCAAAAATCATTGCGACAGTACTTACATGTACCTTGATCTTTTTGCATCGCTGTATTTCTAAATGTTGATTTCTTTCAGTCCATCAAGGCCCACTGGTGTGTCCTGATTCAATGCCCATATTTTGAAGCCCTCTTTGAAAGTGGCCTGCGGGAGACATCTACAGGTAAGAATCCAGCAGCGTTGACCCTGGGGCCCAGTCACTAAGAGACAGAGCTTCGTATATCCAAACAGTAAATGAATTTCTGAAGTGTGGTGAAAGCTAAAACCACTTGCTTACACAGTGATTAGTGCATAGGCCTACCACATTTGTGACCTAGCACAACAAAATGAGTCGGAATGCGCACAGAAGAAGATTTAACATGTCCAAGGTGACACCAACGGTTTGTTGATTTCAGGATTGTCTGCCCATTGTGAAATCTGACTTTGCCGATTTCTCTAATTGTTATCTGGTGTCATCTTCTGTCTTCTTTGGTGCGCATTCCGACTCATTTTGTTGTGCTGGGTCACATTTACCTGCATGATTTGTCAATAAAATCCTGTCCATCAAAACATGTGAAACTTTTTCACTTTTTTGCAGCTGTGTTGACATTGGACATTGTTCCGGCCGACATTGCCATGCTTGCCATGGAATTCCTCTATCTCCACTCGATTCATGTCAAGAGAGAACAATTTGCTGACCTCATCCGGTTGGCGGATTATCTCCAGCTGGAGTCATTAAAGAATGGCTGCGTGTCTTGTTTGGATGGATGGGGTGTAATTGACGGTAAAAGCTGTCTCGAGTTCCTCTCAGTAGCAGAAACATACGGTTTAGAGAAACTTCAAGTCAAAGCAGAGAAAGTCCTGCAGGCAAATTTTGAGAATGTCGCAAAAGGCCCGGATATACTGGACACTACGGCGGATTATTTGATGATGTTGATGAAGAAAGATGTCTTGAAGCGTACACCGCGTGAGACGTTCTTCGATCTGTTGATTCGCTGGGTTGAAAAAGATGAGGAGCGGGAGAAGGATTTCCCGCGGCTCTTCGCAAGTCTTGACCTGAAGGATGTTTCAGCCAATGCCCTTGATGACATCAAGGCGAACAAATATGTCAAGCAGAACGCTAAGTGTCGGAATTTAGTTGCTGCCCACATGAAGTTGATCAAGAAAGGAAAACTGGATCCCACAGATGCCAACAAAGATATCCTCCTTTTTACAGGGATGCAAGATTATGATAAAGACAGAAAGATACATTGTTATGCATTTGTTGTTGACGATTGTCATTGGACGCAGTTTGCCTATCTACCTCAAATTCGAAGCTTTCCAGAGACCGACTACAGATGCCTGGAAGTTGTGGATGGACAGGCATACACGGTTGGCGCAAATTTGGAGTTATTCCCTTTGTCCTCCTGGCTTTATGATGGTGATGTGGGAATGAGACTTGTTAAACTGAGCCCAGAGAACGTCAAGAAGAAATGGGATGACGTATCATTTGATAATGCCGACTATGAGCCATACCGTGTTCACTGCTTTGCTGAGACAAGTGATGGTGGCATGGTATCTGTCAGGGAAGATGAAGAACATAAATTGAAGCTGAAGATTGACCCACCGTCCTTCGTCAAGTGGCGCGCCGAGAAAGGAAAAACGTATACAGGTGATTTCTCTGTGCCTGATGACCAGAAAACCAGCACGTCCGTTGAGCTGATGAAAGAATTTCCAAAGAAAGCAAGTGGCTCCCAGTGGTTATTTCCCATGTTATTGAGTAGTTCTTCAATTGTGTGCCATGAAGATCGAATTTTCATTTATCTGTGCTTCACGTATGTCACTGTGGTGACTGAACGATGTTTTCTGTTCAACACTAGCACACAAGAACTGACAAATTGTACAAGACGTGCAAGAGGGACCAATGAAGATGGCGATGACGACGATGCAATGAAAGCTGACATTGTCTACTTGCAAGGTAGCACAGTTTGCTTGCAACATTACGGTGGTGGGACCACCTATGAATTTGATATCAAGAAAAT
This sequence comes from Notospermus geniculatus, assembly GCA_002633025.1. Lineage (NCBI taxonomy): Eukaryota > Metazoa > Nemertea > Pilidiophora > Heteronemertea > Lineidae > Notospermus > Notospermus geniculatus. The sequence continues at coordinate 122,569 of NMRB01001241.1, forward strand.
GACCTGGAAATCAAAAGACTATGGATTGCCAAAGCTCCGCAAGAAACCAACGGAGTACTATCTCGTGAAACACAGCAAGGACACCTACATGCTGACATTATCTGGCAAGAAAAAAACAAGTGTGAACACCCTCTACAAATTAAACCCCAAGAAGAAGGAATGGGTTGAAGTATCCAAGCTGCCAATTTCACCCGGATTGAGGGATTACGAAGGCACTGCCATGAAAGTCAGTAAATTCAAGCTTTGTTGCCCAATTGACTGTCGAGAATGTGATCAACACCTCTACACCAACTGGAATGAAATGTACTTCGAGATTGTAGACCGCAAAAATGAACCTCAAGAGCCACACGCACCTCAGTGACAATAATGCTTGAACACCAGTGACGTGATCAAATGCCAGTGATCAAATTAGCTGGAGAGCAAGACACGTGATCAAAAAACCTCAGATTGTCTGATCATAGTGGTTATTCTCATGAACATGCAGCGTTGGCGAGTTGAACAACAGGTGTTTTATTTTGAAGAAACAATGTTGTACGTACCGGTACGTCTATTGAGAAGGGCTGGGTTGATGTTGGTGTAACTGCATATTAGGAGTGATATGACTGATGTGTGTGATTGAATTGAATCCACGTCTGCCCTGAGATTTGTTTTTGTGGTGTGGTGTGGCCTAATGTGTGGACTTCCATGCCAAAAAGTTCCACCGTGAGAATGAGACTCACGATAGACACACTCAACCCAAATAGTTGTGCAATGAAGAAATGATGTTGCAAGGCACCCATTGGGGTTGTGTATGGGGTGCACCACGAAGATTTTCGTGGATGGATTTAAATTTTTAAGCAATTTTTCTTTGATCATAAAGTTAAGTTTTTATTAAAACGACAGTTTTGACTTTTATGTGTTCAACCTTTCCTTGAGTGGAAACGCAAGTCAGGCGTTCCTGCACTTTTCTCTGTATTTGGCGTTGCAGTTTATTTTAATGTATTGAGTATCCAGTCATAGTAGGATGAAATGTAGGCCTAAGTGTAGGCAATCATATTATTTAGGTTTGAGTTAAACATTAAACAAGACAGAATTTTGTACGTTTATATTTGAATAAAAGTTATAACATTGAAATATTTTGCACTTTGTCTTTCCCACAGAGGAGAATGTACCTCAATCATATTACTGATTTTAGTCACAAAGGAGATGAACCTTTTCACTTTCATTAAAACCAATTACGATACTGCTACCCTAACAAATCCAGTATTTGTATTTGTATTTGATTTTTCCGTCAGGGCCGACGCTATAGCATTATTGGCCCTGGTAAGTACGGAGGAGGCCATCACAAGCTACAAATCCAGTCACAGGTATTCATCGGAAAGCAGTCATTCAGACTTTCCGATGAACACACCTATGTTTGTGTATAGGTTGCTTTGATTTGTGCATTGAACCCCTTGCAGCTACTATATGGCACAGCTTAACCCGCCGGCCCCAGAGGATTTCCTTTATTGCCTAGTGGTAGCACGTTGGCCTCGGAGCTAGAAGTTAAGCAATGTTGAGCGCGATCACTACATGGATGGGGTGACCGGCACACGTATATAATACAATTTTCACACCCACTATTCTCATTGAACTTGCCAGTGGAAGGAATACAATGGTGAACCCTACCAGACAAAACATGCAACAAGTGGAAGACGGTAAAACATTTTCAAATTCTGTACACATTTAATTTACAAGAAAAAATATGTAACACTGATTCATGTAAAAAAGTAACATTAAAATCATTATATTCTTGTGAATACTTCCTATCAGTATACTGGTATTCAGCCATAAGTGGTCTACTGTCCTAAATGTTTCGCGGTGTATTGTAGATAGAGCTGAAACCTGCGGGGAAAAAGCAACCAGGCATCTGTGTATAATTCCCACTAGCACAGTAAAAGTCCAATGGTGGATCACATTTCAGGTCCCTTTCTCCTGCTCAGAGTTCTGAAATTTTAGTTGTGCCTGTGGTACCATGAGGATTTACACATACCGTGACAAGTCCCCTTCTGCAGAACAAAACATAATCAAGTTGACGTGATTTCAAGTACCCGGTACCAGTACCGGTACCGTAATCCCAATCAGGTATGAAGCACCTCCAGTAATCTCTGAAGTCCCTCATCAGAAGATGAAGTCTATTCTGGACCCGAGTGGTCAGAAATGCCAATCTGGTCTGCAGTTGATCCAAAGAATTTAGTCAGCTACAACCTCAGAAATAGAATTCTGGTCTGCAGCACATATTCAAAATTACTGTTTAGTCGTGCAAAATGTACTGGTTGTCGGCTGCATTCTCAGATATTGACTTCTGGTCTGCAGTGTCCTCCCAGATTTGGTTTACAGAACAAACGGTTTACCAAACAGACTGCCACATTTACTGCCGCCCTAACGTTCATCAAGGGTGGCCTCAATAATCCCAGTCTGGTCTCCGCCTCTCTTTCACCTCATGAAATGACGGGTTCTTCACCGGTTTGAACTTAAGAAGTGTGGCATAGGTTTTGAGTAACTTTTCCCAATAGCAAATCACGTCTTCCATCCTAAGGTGGTCCCATATATACTTTCTACCCCTGGAGTGAAAAAAAGATCTTTAGCAGATGATACATGGAAAAGCCCTCATAGAGACAAACTCTCACAAAAAAATTCAGGTTGATCGCTCAAAGCGTTCTCAAGTTAATTGATAGAAACTGAATTCAAGATGGCCACCACAGCTGCCATCTTGATAGGCAGCGGTGCTGGTCATTGAAAGGAACCTTCCCCTCATAGACTGAGACAAACCCATACAAATAAATTCAGGTTGATCAACACCAACACCGACGTAAAGGCCCCGACATAATGCCCCCGACTTTCAGAGGTTGGGGGCATAAAAAGATTACCATACTGGAAGACATAGTCCTCAGTGGCAGTTCCAGGAGAGGTACCGGTATTAAAATACTATTTTTTCACAAACCCACCTATCTGCTATCTGCTTGGCAACTGAATCATTTTCCTTGGCAAAATGTAATAGTTCTCTGAAACGGAGAAATAAGACACGTGTCATGACACCCGACTCAAACACACAGCATCAAAGCAGCATACAACTTGTGATTAGTGGGGCCATGGTGAATGGAAGTTCAAGTACCAGATGGTGTAGTGTAGAGTACAGCCAGTAGCGTAGTAAACCTGAACAAGAAGTCCGGGTTTCTTTTTGTCCGGACTCAGTAGAAGTCCGGATTTCACCAACAGAGCACTTGCACTACAAATCCAATCAGTACGAAACCCAGCGACGAGTATCATAGCAAATGAATTCAACGGCAACATCTACGGGTCACTGACTATTATAACACATGTAATTATCACAACACCATCTGTCGCTGGATCTTGTTAATTAAAATATTTGCACTTCCACCTGAAGTCAAAGCCAGGGTCAAGTCCGGACTTGATCTAGACCACTCGTGTCATCTAGGTTTAGGAAGTCCGGACTGTGTAGATCCGGGCTGACCGGATTACTTCAATCGGGACTTCAATCAACCATGTTCCCCTGATCTCAACTGGAGATAGGCCTACACGTTGCAGCCTTTATCCACTGGAGGGCAGAGCAGTATGAGCTATCATACTTACTTAACATCACTAAGATCTTTCCTAACTGGAATGTAATGTACCCAAGGCTTCAGGGCTGGGTAAAAGAACTCAAGCCAATCCTCGCCCGCGTGGAAGACAAGGGAATCACACAGGAAAAGATGTTTATAGCGGAAGCTTGCAGCCACTCCACGCAAGTTGAATAGATATCTGGAAAGAGGTAAAATGGTAGTTCTTGAACAACACCAATGATGTCCTCCTTACCGTAACCACCAATGGCGTTCCCAGCAGATGTCCTTAGAGAGGAACCCATATCGAATATCGGTGTAATACCTTCCAAGCTACATCGTCGGCTGACCACCCCCGGCGCCTGCTCTACGGACGTTCCCCTTTTTTGTCCGGTTCAGCAACAGAGAATGACTTGACTGGGCCAAACTTTTATCAAAACCGATACCCTACCGGTATGAGTTGTCTCAAACCACTTTCTCTAGATTTGGAGCCTTTAGGAAAATAAGGCTGCTAATGCTCACTTGGGGGAGCTCTGACGGACACTTACTTGTATTTACAATGGGCCTCAAGTGGAATCTCTTCTGCTGGTGGTCTGTGTAGAGTGTCCTAAAACAGCAAATGATGTCAGTCATGAATGATGATAGATAGATAGATAGATTGATAATTTGAAGCTTCATAACCCTTTTCGATTAGCTTATACTAAGGAGTGGAGTCCACGACAGGCTACTGTCCACCCGTGTGGAGTCTTTAACTTGCCCTGGCATAGACACTCAGGTACAAAGGACCACGGCTTTGAGTCTCATCCGACAGACTCCAATTGGTTCACAGCTTTTCACATACATGTCCTGGCCGGGGATCAAACCCACGCACTGACCCTGTTAGGATTGAAAGCCTGGCAAGGGATCAAACCCACACACTGACCCTGTTAGGATTGAAAGTCAAGCATGTTGGACCACTCGACCACCAGGCCAAGACAAGTAATTTCTGATGAACAGGTAACGGAGGCATTGCTCAATTCAATGAGGGGGACACTGCGCTTGCTTTTCTGTTTATTGGCCTCCCGCTCACACAATTTTGAGATGTTTCAGAAAGTAATTTCTAAGGTACCACAAGATACAACATGATAACTTCACTGCCTTTACCTGTCGGTGAGGTTTTTCAGCACATAAGTAACATACATTATATAAACACGATAATATTTTGAGTGTGTTCGGTTTGTGGCAACCGAGGCAGGAGTAAAAATAACACCTGAGGCAATGATACGGTTTGTTTTCACAGGATAAACAACAGGAAAAATCCGGACATGAGAATTACTGAATCAGTTGTGTTGGTATCAAGGTGTCTTCCATCAGAGGGAAAGCCTACATGGTCTTCAGACAGTATGTTGGGAGGTAAACTAGGCTAGGTGCAAGACTATTTGCTATTGAACATAACCAAATGGAAAATTTACCAAGTTGCCATCCTCAACAAGCATAAATATCCAACTTAGAGCACAAAAACGACACACAAAATCATAAGTCTTCTCCGAATTTCACAAAATTTCAACCCCAACCGGGGTCTTCCTCAGGCACTTTCTGGTAGAGATCCCAGAAGTGAATGAGCTGGATCCTAATTAATAGGAAGGTTGAGATCAGCGATTTATACGTAAACGGATAGAATTCTGTACAACAAGGACAAATTTTGTGTACATTTCGATCCGTATATGTATAAGGATCCGTGATAAGTCACTGATCTCAACCTCCCTATCATTCGGAAATGACTTTACTTATCCGAAGTTCTCAACAATCATAAAGTACAGTAGTCTGCACAACTGACCGACCTTCTGCACCATGTACCATCCACATACCTCATGCAGCGTCATGCACGTACTGTCTTCATATCTTCTGCGGATGTCACGCAGCGCCTTGGATGGCAGGCAGTGAAGACGTAACGTCATTCGCGTGTCATGCACAGAGGTCATGCAAAAGAGACATATGACGTACCCGTAGCATACACAATGAATGGGAGTGTTCCTTCCGCTTGATGTACGCGAAAGATACGGGGATAAAGGTAGGTAAATTGTGCTCCGTACTGTTCTACGATCCCCCCATTATGGGCACACAAATTTCTTGTTACTTACAGCATTCGATCGCCATGCCTGGTTTTTTGTATACTCTGCATCCATTAGATCGGGGAAATCTCGCCCAAGAATAATCAGGGGATCCCTCTCGGCGCTTGTTCTTGACCCCCTGAAAAACCCCTTTTTCTCCTTTTTATCCCAAGGCCATTCTTGAGCAGCTCTGAAATCAGAAATTAGACCTAGTAGTGAATCAGAAGCCGATAACAATATGGCTGAAGACAATTCTAGGTTCCTCTTGTAATGTAACATGAAGATGGCCCAATCATTGGGCCATGTTCATGTTACATATTGCAAGAGTAACCTAGAAAACAACGAGAAAACCTAGGCCTACAGGAATAGTTGCCCTCTTCACCAGTCTGGTTGCAAAAGTGACCCACAAACTCTCTACCCCAATTTTGATTGTAAGACTCCGCCCAAGATGATGATGAAACCAGCTGCATAAAAGTTTGGCCAATGTGCATTAAGAAGTTCACTAAATACACAGTTGCAAATACTTAACGCACTGCTGTGATGCAGTTTCCTCGTGCGAGTTGGCTCTCAATGGGCAATCTGCGCACTTCCGCTGAAATCGCAAGCATAAACTCCATCTGAAACTGAATGAAGTGACGCCGAGAACCTCACGACAGTGACTTCGACGCCGATGCGCCAGAGTTGACCATTGCTGAATCATGGATCGTGTCACATCAGCTGGTTTCAGATCGAGGTTGTGGTTGTGATTTCGGCGGAAGTGTGCAGATCTGTGAATTTGAGAATCGTCTATTGTTGGTTTACAAGACCAATGCCACAAACAACTGCCCATAGTTTTCTCTTGTTGAGTTGCCTGTGAGAGCCAAAAGTAACTCACACAAGAAACCCACACACTGCGCCTTAAGTGGATTCTTAACTGATCAGATACCGTAAGGAATGTTTGATAGACTGTAGACCAGATGCCAGCACCTCATGTCATGTCAGGGAGTCGGGATTTATGTTGAAATTCCCAAACGCTCAGAACTTGATGAATTAATGCATCGGTAGAGAAAGCATCCCATAGCGGCCATTAACACAAGAATTATATTTCACAGCTGAGTGGAGCCCAGCTGTGAGAGGCAGCTGTTAGTTTTTTTCTACCATGGACAGGAATGTTTGTTTCTTGGTCGCTACTAGAATATGAGGTTATCCTGACTGAATCACGCATATTAAACGATGAATGAAGTACATGTATCAGAAGATAACCTCAAAATACCCCATCTCAGCCTGAATACAGTGACACAATTTGATGAACTATTTCGTGTGGACGAGACCACTGCTTTGGCGTAAGTTATAAAAAGGTATCTAGACAAGGGTCCACAAGCTTGAAGATTCCATGATTTCAGCCGGTTTACACTTCGATCGAGTGAGGCCGCTTTGCCCTCAGCAGACAACACTCGCGGAGCAACAACAAATGACCAAGTGGAAACCTGCCTTCGGTGGTTGTTGCCAAAGTTGAGCTTCTGTCAACTTGGAATTTTCGGACGACAAAACGACCGGAAAGTGTAAACCAACTCAGCAACCGAATTTTCAACCCACTTATGCAGCGGTCAGTGTAAACCCTGTACCCCCCCCTGTTCAGGGGTCGACACTTTTTCGACACTTATTCGACACGTAGAAAAATTTTCTAGGGTCAGGATTCGACACTAATTCACCCAGGACCTCAAATGAAATCGTCAGGTATTCACCAGCTTGTTTCACTAATCTTTTACTTTTTTAAGTCATTTCTATTAGCAATTATGAAGTAAACGCCAGGAATTCGACATTATCTATTTTTTGGGTCGACAGAGATATGACGGTAAGAAAAAAATTGAGCGCTCAGAACTCGACACTTTTTCGACACTAATTTAGTGGTGACCCCTGAACAGGGGGGGGGGTCCAGGGTTTACATTGACCGCTGCATTAGGCCGGATTCCCACTTCAGACACCAGCATCTGTGTCTGGAGCATGATCAAATTTGCAGGCCGCCATGTTTTACGCCAAACCTTGCCAGACGATTTGGTCGGCGTCCAATTGTGGGGTAATGAATGGCCAAGTGATAATTTGGCCACATCAAAATGTTCACCGGACGCTGTGGTATGAATCAATACGGTGATGTCAGTGTTTAAAGTTGATCGTGCGTTGCACGCCGACGCTCAGCATCCGAATTATGAATCGGGTCCAAAATGATCTCTAAGACCCTGGTCCTTTCACAGTGAGCTGGAGTGTTTGATCTTCCCTACATACAGTTGAAAAACCAATAATATATCAACAGGAACCAGGTGAAGATGGACGTTCATAATTCGCACCCATTTCCATCATTTACCTGAACGAATTGTACTCAAATTTCAAATTATGAACTGTTTATTCCTTTTCTTATCAGTGAGTTAAGTTGTACTTTTGCCGACAAACAGAAAAAACCTGTAGACATTGGAAGGGGAGAAGTTGAAAGAGCACTGGAAGCCGTTAAAAGCTATAGCTTTATTTAAGAAACAACGACCAAATGGCGAAGCATCAGTGAGTTCATTGGCAGAGCACTAATTTTGGGTGCATCACTGAAGGGCTTACTGATAAAAATACCGGTATTATAACACGCACGTCCATCACTAATCACTAGCTTCTCTTAATTCCATTGGGGGATTTACGAACCACAGAGTTTTCGCAAAGCCCCGAAATGCCAACGCGAACGTCTAACCTTTTTGTTCGGTGCTCTCTTCGTGGCATGAACAATGGGATTGACGCTCGAGTGGCTGTTTCGGGGGCTTTGCGAAAACTCCCCAATAGCCTACAGCAACCTCCATGAACTAACAGAATGTGTCAGTTGATGAGCTTAAGCATGACTGATACACCGAAGGAACTTTTTGTGGGGAAGCCTCACACAAACAGAGAAAAATACCTCGAACAATAGAAAGTTTCTAAGTTTTCACACACAACTGATAAGCAGTATTATGCAAGATAAGGAAGTCGCTGAAGTTGTTGGGAAAAAAGTGCACCTCACTCTTTTTGCAGGTTGAGTGGGTGCTGAAACGGTGATGTTTCAACTATATAGTCTGAGTAATTGTCTGTGAACATGTTTATCAGGTGGGCGATGAGATTTCAGCTCCACAAAATCAACCACAAGGTGCTATACCGGGGAGTTAAGTATCCCTATTCACATTAGTGCCGTCTAAGCAAAGTCTTCATTTTCAAAGAAAATAGGAATGAAGTATCTCACTAAAAGCAGGAAGATTCAGAAGTGTTGAACATGGGAGAGGAGGAAGTCATTGATAACTTACTCAGGAATGATTTTTCTCTGCTTGTCCCAGCGTCCGAGTCCAGTTGGATAGATTGGCCAGACAGCCGGGCCACCCTCCCAAAACGTCCAGGCAGGATACATGATGTCATAGTTTTCACTGCGGACCTAAAACCAAAATTTATTTTTGACAGTGAAAAACCCCGTATTGGCAGTAATATTAGTCTAAACTCAGTGACTGACATTTAAGTTTTTGCTGCAGCAGACTTTAGAAGATAGGGAAACTTTTTTCACAGGGCTGAGTGATGATATTGTACATAGAAGCTGATAAAAAGGAATCATAAATATTTTCATACCTTACTAAAAGAGAATACTGGCAGCGGTTTTGAGTATGTAGGTGATTGTGGCCAATCTCTGGTGTTGATCAAAAGATCCATGTCTGGAAGACGGTCGATCATTTCTAGGATGAAATGTTCCACACCACTACACCTGAAAAACAAGATAAGTCATAAAGATTCTAATCGATAAAGCCCCAGTCACATATCCACTCCGGGGCCCGTACGGCGAGTAAAAACAGACATTTTGGCCAATTTCTACGGTGCCCAGTTTGATCCAGTCTAATTTCCGCTTATCTATTGAGGCAATATTCGGCATAATTCATCTTAGATCCGTGTTTCAGTCTCTAAAATCCACGGCAAGCCGCTGGGTGGGGAAAATCGTACGGGGCCCGGTGGATTTGTGACCTAGGCTTAAGCGACAAGCACCTTAAGCTTTGTCACAAAATTAGGAGTAAAATGCATGTTATTGGACATTACTCGCATCAACTGCAACTGTACGAAGTCAAGGCAGGTGCTGTCCAGGGGTCATATTCACGAAGCCTTCACAACTGCGTGCACGCAAGTCTATTGTTTAGCTGCACATGCCCTATTGTTCACTGACTGCCTACAAAAGACTTGCGTGCATGCAAAGTTGCGAAGGCTTCATGAATATGGCCCCAGAACAGAACACCAAAACTTCATGCCAGAAGATGCTGGTGTAGACACTTCCATAGCAACAAAGTTGGTCGCCATAAGACTGCAATCACATAGAGCTACACACTACATGGACACGCAGGTTAACAATGGCTTCACAAAGGGCTCGCGACCGTGAAGACATTGTTAACCGGCGTGTCCACGTAGCATGTAGCTCTATAGTGATTGAACCCTATGGTATGGTGACTCTTTCCATGGTAATCAACTAACCTGAACGGAAACATGCAGGCACTTTCCCTGTATAACTTATGACCAATGATCTGATAATGTGTCCCACGTTCTTTGGCATTGTCAAAATCTTTTTTGGTGATGCCTCTCTGCCACTGTGCAAGGTCTTTTTCAATCTCACTGAAATTTTTAAAAGTATTTTCAAAACCACGTTGGAGAAGAAGACTTGCCAACCTCAGGACAAACTGCAACCATTCATCATAAATGCATTTCTCTATACCTTCAGCAGTTGGTAAATCTTGAAGGTATAATACGAGATCTGTGGAAAAAACTGAATGAAATTCCACATAGTCCACGGGTACGGTAGTTTACGCAGCTATGAAAATCTCGATTACCCTCCTACTGCAAAAAAGCTTCAATAGTTTGCATTTCCTGCTGAGTCTTTCAGCAATCAAAAACAATTTTCTATCCATGTTTTTCAGATAACGCCAGAGGAAATGATATCTTTCCTTTGAGGAATCTACTGCTATGATACCAGGTAGTCTATCCGCAGCTGATTGTAACCACAACACATACTTGATTCATACCAGACATTTACGTGAAGGGAACCAAGAACTAAAACCTGGAATATGCCCAAAGATTTTCAGTACGACACTAGCACACAATCTGCAGATCAATCTGGATGATAATTCCACACGCAAGTTAGGCCACAAGAAGTTCCCTTCATGGGGAAGGAGAATACTAATATAAAGCTGCTTCCTACTCCTGTGGAAGGAGAACATAAAACTGCTTCCTACTCGTGTGAAAGGAGGAAAAAACTGCTTCATATACTCCTATGTACTGGCAATGACACTCACCTTGCATGACAAGAACAATCATCTTGTCGGCATTCTTTATGATTCCTCACAGCATCTTCAATTTTTCTCAGATATGGCTCCCATTTGAGATCTGAAGAGAGACGAAATGGTTCTCAGTGTTCTCCAACTTCTCTGACATTTGGTGTGGCGGTATCCGGGCTCCAGCAGCCCCCCAGAAAAATTTGGTGTAAGTTGGGCTGAGATGCGATCTCCTGCGTTCTGGCGAACGAAAAACACAGTCCAATTTTGCGAGAAATATCATTTTCATATGGCCAGAAAACCGCCGAATCCCGACGATCTCAGTGGCAGCATCATGCCAATCTTCGAGAATGTCGTATGCATGCAGTTCCTGCTGTATGGTTGCTTTCAGACAGAGCGTAACTGGGGAGTTAAGTTTACTTTTGTCAGCTGTGGAGGGAGATTTTTGGTGTGGCGGCAGATTTTTTTGGTGTGGTAGGGAAGGTCTGTTCCAGGTTTAGGTTGGTGGAAAAGAAATTTGGTGTGGCGGTGTGTACCCGTGGTATAGGAGTTGGAGAACACTGGGTTCTGCATTTTAATGATTTCTCTTATTGAAAGTGAACATTTGGTGGCAAGATTTCAGCACTGCATTCTGGCATTATTGCTCAACTCCATCACCCAATGTTAATACTTCATGAAATATTTATTTTAGAACAAAGTGTCAATTTATGATATTACAGCAGCAGGTGCGTTTCCAGAGGTGGGGTCCAGGGGGTCCGGATCCCCCTGCTCCCGCAGGCCATAGATTTTTTTCCCTGTATCACTTCAAGCGAGCTGCACAAATGACAGGGAGAGGGGCAAGTAGGTGAAGGATCTAGTGGGTTCTCGAACCTTCGGACCCCTGCTCTGATATAGATGTAGCACCCACTATCGTTCTGTTATTAGTAAGCCCATCAGGTATCCGTTGTTGGGTGTGGCGGATGCGACCAGGTTCACTCAGTCAAGACATGTTCAAGGCTGAAATGCTGGGAAATGGCGTCTTCGGTGTGCAGATTTTACAAAATTTCCTACGCGAGGGGCACACCCCCTCGCGCTCCCCCTTCCGGCTCCATCATCAACGACCCCTCGATCTCCCCATGGACCCCCCTCTGCTCAAAATCATGGACACACACCTGAGCAGCAGGGGCTAGAAACACTGGAGGTGATTAAGTACGGCCGCAGTACCCCAAGGAAATTTGTAGTGGAAGAAATAACCAAAGACAAACTACACCGGTAGAGTTTGTAACCCGACGAACAGTACACAAAGAAACATATTTGCGCAGAAAATGTATCAAGTGGTAGTTTTCCTGGGGGGAGGAATTGAGATGTTGGAATTTGATGGTACACCATGGAATGAGTAATCGAGAGTTCAAGTACCCTGGGATTTTGCCACAGCATGTTGGTTCAGGTACTGACTGAAACACACACCAGATCAGGCCGTTGGAAAGTGTCTGTTTGTAAGGCCGATTTACCTACAAACTGAACACATCAGCATACATATCTCCCCTCTCCAAATGGCTGCAAACATATTTTTTGATGGTAAATAGCGAGCTATTTCTGATGAAAAATGGACCAATTTTCTCAAGGCATGCAAGGATATAGCTGACAGAACTGGCCTGCAGATTACCATGATTACAGGGGACTTTTATATAAGCTGCGCTTGCATTTTATATCCAGTCTCATTAGTACCAGTGTCTAAATCCGCACATAAATAATACCGGATATTTCACGGCTTGCGCTTTCACTACTGGATTTGAGGTTAGTAAGTTCGGCTGCAGATGGCGATGCGTGGCATGAACCGCGTATATTGTTCTGGTACTTTTGAGCATGCACAATGTCACAAGCGATCTTAAGCCACCTGTAGCCGAACATAATACTACAAATAGACCCAGACTTACTGCCATTCCACCAGAGAAAATGCCGGTGGTGTTGATCCGCATCTAATGAGGAACCGGAGGAACTAACGTCACGACGTGGCGCTGTGAGCAGTGCGACCAAAGTTTCTTTTTTGTAACGTTATTTCCATTCATTTCTGCCGTGAAAAGCTCCCGTTTGTTTCGGTCGCCTGGCATTAAAATTTACACCATCTTGTAGCAGATGAAAATGTCTACATTTTGCGGTGCTTTTTTTCCTTAAAATGAAGACATAGGTGACGATTTCGGCAACGTCTTTATCTCATTTTTCCTGTAGAAAATGTACAGCGGATTTTTTCATGATGTAACGTCAACACCTAAAACGACGTCAATGACGTCGTTTCGGTCGCACTGCTCGCAGCGCCGACCTGTCGGGATTTCCAGCACGCGGGTTCCTCATTTGATTCGGAGTATACTCGGCTGTGCTAGCCAAGCTTAATAGATCTGCACTTATTTCGAACCGTACTTTAACATGGACATCTTGTAATGGAAGCAGAATAACCCCAGACAAATTACTGGCTTTTTCTGTAATGGAAGTGCAGCTGATATAACAATGAATGGTCACCATGGACGGATTAAATGTAAACGGGATCTAAAACCCATTTCAATTACGATCCCATGTCAATTTCTTATTGAAACAATACTAATGCTCAAGCCACGAGTGCATACAGTACTGCCAATGAAATCCTTATTACATTTTAGCAACCATTTTTTGATTTGTTAGGACTAGAACATAAATCCTATATTTTTCACATATGTAACTAAATACACAAAAACGAACCAAGTCTAGCCAGGCATTATCCACAGATGTTCACCGCTGCAATAAGTGGAAAGAAACGAATATGCAAATAGCCTCGGCCTAGGCAGGTAAAAGGTGAAAATAAGCATCCTATCAGTCGAATGATTAGCCAAATTCCTGTAATTACAAATCAATCGAGAGAGGAGATGAAAGCAATTCCCGGCCACTTCAGAAATGTACTTCTTAGACAATGTAAGAGACAATGTCATAATGAATCTACTGGACCCCGACAGAGCCAGTCAAGCAGTGGGGGCAGGGAACCTGGGGCCCGAATGTACTCTCATGGATTAGTGGAGGAAGCTCACGTCCAAATTGAAGGCTTGGAAAGCACCAGGGCCGACATGCCTGACCGATGGGATCCGAAACGTTTGGTGGAAGATCTCTGGGGCATGCAATGGGGCTGCGCGACAGGTAGTGGCGGAGCTCCTCAACGGAGCCCCAATCTCGCAAGTGGATGACCCAGGGTGCCATGACCCTCACCTACAAAGGTGCTGGAGACAGGAACAACCCCTCGAAGTACAGACGCATCGCAGCCTCAACACGCTGTACAAGGTTATGACATCAGTTATGGCTAACAACCCAACGGGCCAGCTTGTGGCGGAGGGTCTGCTGCTGCCGCTGCTGCTGCTGGAGCAGATGGCGTTATGGAAGGGGGGGGGGAGTTGAGGGACTGAGGATAGCTTATCACTTGAGATTCGAAAAGGATCACAAGAACCTTGCAGTCTCATGGCTAAACTTCTGCAACATGACCAAGGCATAGGATCGTACAGCTCACCAGTTGGTAGTCAATTGATTAGATGAGAAGCCGTCGGCACCCCACAGTGGATGTGCGCCAGGTGATAGGGCCGCTATTCCCACAATGGATGAGTAGGCCTACATTGGTTATCCGGAGAGGCCCTCGTGTAGTAAAGAGCGTTCTGCTCTGATACAAAAGCTAGGCCTTCTGCAGGGGATTCCCTATCACCCATCCTTTTCTGCCTTGCCATGGCTACCGGTATCCCCTACCGCACCCGATCGATAGACGGCAAGAGCCCGGCAGCAGACCAAGGGAGGCAACATGCCTTTATACCGTGATTGTGAGTTGCATAAGTGCCAAGGGATAAAGCAGCCTTTTGGGAAGGACGCTCTGGGCTGAGGTCAATTCAATAGCCTGCTTCAACAATTACAGTCCAAAGATTCGATCCAGGTGCACGGGGCCCTATGATTGGATTAAAGTGAGGAATCTAAGTTCAGAGACTGCTGCACTCATAACGACTGCACACGAAAGATGGGATGACTTCGTGACAAAACAACATGTTCTACTTCAATAACTTCCTTGTTTCTAAATACCGGTATGCAGTCTTAACCAGAAATCAAGACATGACATGCACAATTTTTTTCCTCAGAGAGTTGGTCATGTAATACCTGAGTATTACCAGTAGTGGCAGAGTAACAGGCAAAGTTGTCCCAGTAGTACATGTACCTAGTGACAAAACCTTTTGCTTTTTGTGTTGCGTTAATTTCAATATCTTGCACAAAGCTAATTTAAAACTCTTGACAGTTATTTTTCATGCATTGTGTAGGCTACATGAGTTCCCATTTGAAATTTTGTTTTTTTTAATAAATAAAAGGACATATTTATTTAGGATCCAAAGAAGGACAGAATTTTTGACACTGACGACAACCCAGGCAACAATGCCATCTGCCTCCTCATAGTGCAAGTGCTGAAATTGTTCCCAAGAGTTTTTCTATGCCAGCAACACAAAGACAACAGCCAATATGGGCTCAAAAGTGCTGATTTCCCAAGATTGACCTACTATAATATTTGCAACACCAAGCAGAGGTAAACAGACCACCAAGCATCACAAAAGCGTCATTGAAGGCAGAGAAGTGGTTGATTAAATTCTGATAACCACACTTCCAACCACCACAATACCCCCTCATCATTTCCCATACATTCTCCCTTTCATATTTTTAACCACAGTTGTCACCTCGGCACAATTTCAGTCAATTTCTTTTCAATTTGAACAATACATTTTTATTTTCAACTACATCCTGTCTTGGGAATTCTGTACAAGTTTGAATAAAATTAGAATGTGGGAAGCTTAAACAGAATTTGAGAACTGCCTCAGGGAATCGTAGGAAACTGCAAACCAGTGGGAATCACATGCTCAGACTCTCATCAGTCATGGCTGTGTCTTAAAGGGAGCAGTGCCAGTGCCAGGTCCAGAGGAGGGAGCTGGAGGTGGGGGGACCTGTCTGCAGTTTATTGGTCAGCTGGGTTCATGCTCCCCTTTTTGCAATGCAAGTGCTAGATCTGGCCATCGACTGGAGAGTGCAAAAAGTTATCAGCAGTATGATTTATGATGACAATAATACAAGGCCAAGTTAATGAATCAAGCCACCACAATTTTCAATTCATGTCCTAAATGTGGTGCAAGGTCATTAACTCATCTGCCCACAGGTTTGAACAGACGGTATCTTCTTTTGAAGTTTTCTAAAATCCTTGGAAATAAATTGGAAAAAATTTGAAGAAACTTTCTTCAGTTTGTTCAGAGGAACAACCTTTCTTCAAATAATTTTCAATCAATTCCACAGGATGTGAGAAAACTTTGGCAGAAGATGCCGTCTGCTGGACTCTGGGGGCAGTTGAGTTAAAATACTGACATGTCTGTAAGCATAACTGGACATGGAATGGAGGAAGGGTGGGAGTTCACAACAGAGGCTACATCTTTCTATTCGAATTTTGCACCACTCAATTTCACATACCGGTACAAATTGCAGTCTGATGTGATGGTAGCCAATTTGAACTATTTTTCAAAGTCCCACATAGGTTATATGGCACCAATTCCATCAGCAGCTCCAGAAATGGATTGTATAAATTGTTTAATAACTGGGATACAACATAAAAACACAAAATATGCAAAGTGCAATAAACTCTCAGCTATTTTGGCTGTGGTTGGTATTAATGGTAACACAAATGAGAGTATTCGTCACTTTTTTACCATGCATAGCTGCCCGGGCCAATCTATAATGTTTACACAAAGTCATTTCCAATAGATTATGGCACTTGGCATCAGAATTTCGCAGACAGTTCAACAGGAGAGAAACACATCAACTCATGACAGGAAGAGTCAACAGTTTTCATGATGAAGTGGGAAACTGATGGAGAAGCCTGAAGAGAATTCAATACACGAGGATTCCCATGGATGTACAATGTAAATATGAGGCAAAGAACTTAAATAGGTTTATACACATTTACTCCAAGGATCGGAGATAACGGCAAGGATGCTGAGTTCTGAAGGTATAGCATTATTGGCCCTGGTAAGTCATGTAAGTACGGAGGAGGCCATCACAAGCTACTCATTTTCCTCACTTGGATGGGATCTTTTACTTGTCCTAGCAAAGACACAAGGTACAAGGTACCACGGCTTACTGTCCCATGCGACGGACTGAAGAGCCAGGAATGAAATCCCATATGGCCTGGGCTGGATTCGAAGCCGGGACCTGCTGCTTGCTAACCACTAGGCTATCAGGGCCAACTGCACAGAAAGTCCGATAGTGCTGGGGCCTGTCGGCAGTTACATGCAGCTATAACGCATTTTCCCATTAACTAAACTGCCGATAGGCACCGAAAGCACTTAATCAGACTTTCTGTGCAGTCAGCCGACGGCTCCTCGGAGGCTGGAGCCCTGGGTTCTGAAGGTTGTAGGCCCGGATATTGATTCCCAGAGGAGAACCACTTTATTCCCAACAATCCTTGAGCATTACACTTATCCTCCCAACCCTGAATGCTAAGAACTGTGCTCCTTAGGGTGTTTGGAAAATGGCCACGGCTTATTTCAAGCCCTGTAGCCTTCCCCACCAATTTCATCAATGGTGTCATTTGACAAATTGAAGGAAGCTGACTGACTGCCTACTGTGATGAAACAGAAACTGCTGCTGCTATGGCTGAACACTGCTTTCCACTTACAAGAACTTCGTTCTCTATCGTCAGCCGCAGTGAAGAACACGGAACCACGTCCGAGCCAAGTTGTGAAATCTTATTTGGTGATGGGGGGCGTCACCGAAAACCATCAAAGGTGCAGCTTTTGACCAAAGGGGGAGTGTATTTTTGCCGTGACTGGAGAGATAAAGCTGCGGTAGCCCAGCAATGCCCCCTGCTTTCTCACCATCGATCGATCGATCATCACAGCATCTGCAACCTCCATGGTAGGGACCACAGGTCCTTACACACTTTACTGACTACCGGTACGTTTACGTAGCCAAGTGTGTAACGACCTACATTGTACGATCCCCTAGCCACAAGAACCTGTGTTCCCAACTGTCAAACTACAACCACACACAGACATGACAGAAGCACTGTGAATTGGTGTACATGTACATTAGTATACATTGTATGTGCTTAGTCAACACACTGTCTGTTGGGTATGTACACACTACACTACCTATATAGGATGTTCTGCAACACCAAAAAACCCCGATCGAAATTCATCAAATTTTCACCAAACTACACCAGTTGTTACTAAGTAGTGGCACTTTTCCAATAACTAAGATGTCCATAAATAGTTTCCAGCCAAGATTTCTGCACCTCACCCTCCAAAAGATGACTTTGTGAGGACTTTATTCCTTCCTTCCAAGGCCTTGGGTTGTCATGAACAAATCACCGGTAGTGACACCATGTGGCGCAATGGCAACTAACATATTCCTTTGATGAAATGACATGTGGAGATGTTTACATCCGCGTTTAAAAATAGATCAGCCAATCACAAGGGAGAAAACCACTGGCCACATGGTGTCACTACCGGTGATTTGTTCATGACAACCCAAGGCCTTGGAAGGAAGGAATAAAGTCCTCACAAAGTCATCTTTTGGAGGGTGAGGTGCAGAAATCTTGGCTGGAAACTATTTATGGACATCTTAGTTATTGGAAAAGTGCCACTACTTAGTAACAACTGGTGTAGTTTGGTGAAAATTTGATGAATTTCGATCGGGGTTTTTTGGTGTTGCAGAACATCCTATAATAGGTAGTGTAGTGTGTACATACCCAACAGACAGTGGTCAACACAAAATAAAGAAGCCACTTACCAGCTTTATATTTATCCTTTCCGTGCTTTGTTTCATCTTTTACCACGCAATTTTTCTTATTTTCATCTGTGCAAGTCTCGTTGCAACTGTTACCGACAAGAAACAGCAGAAAAATCGATGTTTTGAGGAGCGTTACCACACCAACCTGCACATGGTCTGCCATCTTGGACAGACGCCACATGGCGCCAAATCGCAGAACTATTATCGTCTGCTTCTGAAAAACCTGCCTGTTAGGCCAGATAAAAAAATTACTTGTTTAGCGTCCGGGCACTTTAGTTTTTCAGGGTCGGGAGGCAGGTTTTTATTTTTATATTTTAAGTAGCTTTTAGCTGAAAATATAGGTCAAAAAAACATTTTTTAAAATTTTATTTTCAAATTTTAGAGTACCGGGTAGGCAATTTTTTTATGAAACATGCATTACCGATACGGTACAAAAAAGTTCAGCGTCTTGGCATTTTTCAGGTCGGGAGGGGACGCTAAAACAAGTATTTTTTTATGTGACGAATAAATGGTCACAATAAGACCTTGCTCGGAATACTAAATGATAAAGAAATGTTGAAGGCAGTTCTCTGAATTCTTTACATTGTAGGCCGAACCACCGGTATAATGGTTTATTAAATATCTGTAGACAGCAGACCGCCTCTTTGCCACGTGACTGAGGTAATCTTTATATTCATTTATCAGGATTAGTTGGAGTGCGATCATTGCTTATTACCGGTATGTACCACGTGAGTACCGGTACAATTACCACAGTCACATGGTGAAAAAGGCGGTCGGCTGATCGTGAATATTTTAATTTAGTAGACACAATATTTCATTGGGCACCGAGCTGACGACCCCGATGAAAGTACATCTACAGTTGAAAGGAAGAAATAATGAACACGGATTCAAATATAAATAATATAATTATTATATAAATTATTATATTTAAATAGATCTACAGTTGAAAGGAAGAAATATATGAACACAGATTCAAATATAAATTACCGTATAATTTATTTCCGCAAAAATTTTACCGGTACTCATATTGCAGCCAAAAACCAAAATATGACTAGGCGCTATCTAGCTACATCTTCTACCACGCCAAACTCACATCCTTTTTAATGGGGAGCACCAATTGGTCACATGATGACTTACAGAGCAGACGTGACACCTATAGAGGTTCATTGTTCAAGAGATGTGGTTCACCAAGCACAGCCAATCACACTTTGAATCGTCATGAATAATAGGTGGCATCTGTGTACTATCAGTTCAAACCCACGCGTATATTCGCGCGTGGTCTGCGTGATCGTTCCCTATTTACTGACATAGTCGTACCAGATTTGAACATCCTGCCTCCTGGAGTAGTTACCGTAGTGAGATATGGACCAAAGTACATTTTTCAAGATGGTTGACAAGTGGCCATATTTTGAAGTTCAATCCGCCGGAAATCTGCTGTATTTACATGTATATGGGGTAGCTAGATACATATTAGTGAGGTTTCGCAAGTGCCCGGTTAGGCTCTACGACGACGTTTATGTATTGTTTGGGTGTACCCACACAATAGATAAACGTCGTTGTAGGGCCTAACCGGGCGCTTGCGAAACCTCGCTATTGTCATGATTATTGCAGGGTAAAACATTCTAGATCACATCTTCGAAGAATTTTTCAGGTTCATATCTTGGTCCACTCTGCTAGTCCAGGGTATGTTCGTCTTCCATGTCCACCCTTATACATGCTTTGTTGACGAGCATATTGAAGATGGAAGGGTTGTCAGCATACACATGATGCCCTGCATCACTTACACACTGCAAGAAAAACAAATTGGAATTGCTAGTTTTCACAATTCACCTTGGACGTTGCTAAATCTCATACACTGTATGTGACCCCATTCCAGCAGGTGCTTGTCGCAACTGAAGAAAGGGTTTAACGGCCTTACAACACAACAGCTGAAATGTACGTCTCTGCAGGTGGACATTGCTAAATTTCATATGTGACCCGTTCTAGCAAAAGTACCGTAGGTGCTTGTCGCAACTGAAGAAACGGTCTTACAACACAACAGCTGAAATGTACGTCTCTGCAGGTTGACAATCGTAGTGGACAGCAGTGATAATTCTTGAGTAAACTGATGACCAACGATGATCACCTGCGACAAGCGCCTACTTTCGCTGGAGTGGGTCACATATATGCACGCCATAAGTGCTTCCACATACCTTCACATCAACCTGGCTCTGCCGCAAGTGCTTAAGACTGTAGGCATATTCATGATCCATCCATGAGTCCTCACCATAGATGAACGTCATTTTGATCGAAGGTTCGAGGTCACCGATACGATGCATCATGGGAAACTTGGACCAACCAAGCGTGTCGTTGATTTTCATGAATGCATATTCACCACTGAAAGGTTGAAATGAACAATAAAGCAATCCTTAATTGAGGTTTTTCAAATGGACAGGCTTTCCTTGTAAGCAGGGAATGGACATCCTCCCACAGCAGGGGTTTTTACCTTGCTCCTCTACATCCACTCACAGGAGGGTAAGAAGAGGAGCGAGACCAAAGCCCTGCTGTGGGAGGATGGGGAATGGAGGAACGGCATAATTTGGAAACAAAATTAGACAGGTTACAGACTNCAGGTTGACAATAGTAGTGGACGGCAGTGATAATTCTTGAGTAAACTGATCGCCAACGATGATCACCTGCAACAAGCGCCTACGGTACTTTCGCTGGAGTGGGTCACATTTGTACATGTATATGCACGCCAACACCATTTTACACATAAGTGTTTCCACATACCTTCACATCGACCCGGCTCTGCCGCAAGTGCTTAAGACTGTAGGCATATTCATGATCCATCCACGAGTCCTCACCATAGATGAAGGTCATTTTGATCGAAGGTTCGAGGTCACCGATACGATGCATCATGGGAAACTTGGACCAACCAAGCGTGTCGTTGATTTTCATGAATGCATATTCACCACTGAAGAGTTGAAATGAACAATAAAGCAATCCTTAATTGAGGTTTTTCAAATGGACAGGCTTCCCTAGTAAGCAGGGAATGGACATCCTCCCTCCATAGGAGGGAGGCTCCCACAGCAGGGGTTTTTACCTTGCTCCTCTTCATCCACTCACAGGAGGGTAAGAAGAGGAGCGAGACCAAAGCCCTGCTGTGGGAGGATGGGGAATCAAGGAATGGTATAGTTTGGAAACAAAATTACACAGGTTAATACAGACTTCATATGGATTTTTCAACACCTGGTATTTTTGGTAAAATTCTGATCACACAACGGACAGAAAATACATCGAGGTCACATTCTCAATGCTTTTGCGCTACCCCGACTGCCATGTTGTCTAGCAAATTCTAATTCACTATTGTGCAACTTTACTGCCTTAAGAGGCCACCACTAGATAGTGGACGGTCCTGGAACACCACAAAATTTGACGTCACAGAGAAGAAACGCATGACAGCTTCATCCATAATGACGTTGAGGCCATGGCTTACATCTGTGACGTCAAATTTTCTGACGTCCTAGAACCGCTAATAGGTGGCCTCTAACGGCGGTAAAGTCTCCCATTGATTTTGTTGATAATTACCTGGCAGGAGTTTTTGAATTGCACTGGTAAATGTACTGATACAAAATATCACCTTCACAAATAGCCTGGAATTTGTGCTGAAGGTCAGGACGGAATTTCTTCATTAGGCAAGGGCCTGTGGATTATAAGGTGAGGAAGACGTTGAAAGACACACAGCAAGAAACATTATTCATGTAGTTCATTAGTTGTACATTTACATGAACTATAAACATGGAAATCTAAATGAGAAGACTGCAGGGCCAGATTAATGTCTTCCTTTTAACAGGGAATGTTCCTTCTAACAGGGAATGAAAACAAAATGAGGTACCTGCTAATGACGGAAAACTAGCCCCTTATGATTCCAACATAGAAGTACTGTATACAGTATACGAAAATCCGGTAACATTGGCCTCACAGTCATGAATCCTAAGAAAGCCTTTTTGACCGGCATTTTCATTATACCATATACTTCTATGTAAAGGAAGCATAACATACCAAAATTCATAAATTGAGCATACACAGGTGTTGAAACTGTCTTTATTGAAAGAAACACCAACTTACCAAGAGGCCCTAACGCTCTCATTGCCGCCATTGGGCTGAACTTCATAATAATCTTTATCACGGCTCTCTTTATTGGGTTGATGTTATAACGCTCCTCTAGGTTGTCAGGTTTTTCCGGAAAGCCCCACGGGTCAACAAGAATCAAGTGTTTAACTCGAGCAGGATATCTTATGCTGTACGATGTGGCAAGATAACCACCAAAACTGTGACCGAGTAGAATGAACCGGTCCAAATTGAGTTGCTTGCACCATTCTTCAATTGAATCAACAAACTGATTTTCTGCCTCCACGGGATCATCAGGAAAAGTCGAACGACTGCTGCTACCAAAACCAAGGAGATCCATTGCAAATAACGGACGGTGGCGTGCAATCTCATCTATGTTCAGAGCCCAGAATCCAATCGCTGCCCCCATGCCATGAAGGCAGACGATAGGAAGAGGTTTGGGCTGGATCGGCTCGTTCGGTGGCACAGTCTGCAGAGTCCGTATTCGGTGGTCTTCGCTAGTATTAACATGCGTGCAGTACGTTTTTGTTTTCAGATCTGAAGAAGAGGGCCATAATATTACACAACATTTAATCATTCATGAGTCAAATGAATGAGGAAAGACTACTGGAATCTGAAGCCTAGCGTACATTATACTTGCGACTGGAGACAACTGGTCGCCACTGAGCTACTGGCGACTGGGAGGATCTAGTTGGAACTGGAGGCGACACATCAGTCGCCAGAAACAGTTGATGTACGCACCGTTGCGACTCGCTGGAACTGAGATTTTGCCAGTCGCCGTGAGTTGCATATACCGGTATTCAATTTCTAGCGACTAGTTACACCCAGTTTCGTTCAGTCGCTGCGATGTACACGGGCTTGCGACTGATCAGTGCCAGTTTTCTGAACAAAACCTAGTCTCGTTGAGTCTCAACGCCCTGGATGTTACCTGAGTTGCCAGCAGTCGCAAGTGCGATGTACGCGGTCAGGACATGACGACTGATTGGATCCACCTAGTTTCACTGAGTTGCTGAATTTGCGATGTGCGCATACATCACCAGGGACTGATCAGATTCAGTTACTTCCAGTCACAAGTGTGATGCACGCCTGGCGCTTAATGGTTTCAACACAAAACATGGATCGCAGTACATGCGGCATTGCAAGTTTTACCTTACTGAGAACATTGCAATTTTTAACTAACTTGAGAACAATTTCTGTTCAAGTCTTTCAAGTGCTGTCATGGATTTTGGACACCGCCTCCATCGTAACCACCGCCGCCTTTCACTGGAAAATTCGAAAGCAAAGGTAAAAAAATCAAATAAACATGAGTACCGGTACTGTATATCAACCGGGTACCAACCAAGAAAAAGAAATGTGTGTTTCCCAGCAAGAGTACACAAGTCACATGCACTAGTTGATATGCCTTCATTCAAGGCTTCTGCTAGGCTCAAATTTTCGTTAGCCACAGTAATAGGAAATGTGAAAGATGCTGGCCAAGTTCAGCTATTTCCTTTAGCCACAGAGACCATTTTTGGCTGATTTTGTGGTCATATTTTCAATGATTTTTCCCTAATTTACTGTGTGGCTAATGCTAGCGGAAGCCCTGACTTCATTCAGAGTTTACATGTAGGTGACATCATGGCACAAAGTCACAACCATCACTGAAAATGATAAGTTCAAAATGAAATGTCCAGGGACATTGTGCTCACCTCTGTGATAAGTCTCTGTTGTAAGGTAAAATAGTGACTCTCAGTCTCATGGTGAATGATGAAGGATCAGTACAGATAAGATAAAGCTGAATATAGTCAAAGTCAACCTAACTTCAACATCTGTTGAGGCCCGTGTAACAGACACCATAAAGTGAACACAGTGATTAGCCACAGACAACAGTATTTACCAGCTGACTGAGCACAACCTTGGATTTGCTATAACCTCATGGAAAGTAAACCAATTTACCCTAACAACTGCGACATGGATTATTTACCACTGACTTGTGTACGTTTTCAAACTTGGCATTTTGCCCATGTTGAATTAGGTTGACTTAGGGCGGCGCCTCTTCACTGGAGCATTGGTTTTTTCCGTGGCGTTGGTCACGGCGTGGAAAAAACAATGCTTTTGAGCCGCCCTTAGACTATACATCAAAGTAAAATTTTTGTGACGATCAGTAATAATCAATCAATGACATAAACACAGGTAGCCGTATTTACGAAGCGCGATTAGGCCAACACGCGTGTAACTTCATAGTTATTCAGGTTAAGGGCCTAGAAAACCATTGTCTTGCTACCTTGTACGCTGCTTAAACGGCAGCGTTTACACGCAGGATAATCACCGTGGTTAACTTTCCTTTGTCAAGCTGCAGGAGGACAAAAGAAAAATTTAAACAACCTACAGGCCTTGTTTAGAGTTATTCAACTGTTTTCTTCGAGCCTCATGCACGTAAACGCAGGAATGTTAACCGCGTGTGGTTATCCTGTGGGTAAAGCTGCCGATCAAGGAGCGTACAAGGTAGTAACACAATGGTTTTCTAGGCCCTTAACAGGAATAACTATGAATTTACACGTGTGTTGGCCTAATCGTGCTTCGTAAATACAGCCCAGGGTCTTTTGCAGTTCAATGAATATGCAGAGGCGGAGCCAGGATTTGGGAAAAGAAGGGGCGCCCTGTGCTAGAAACATAGGAATCTTAATTTTCAATGATTTCCTCCTTTCAGAATTTCACGAGCGATTTTTCAGATTTGTTGGGTAAAAGGGAAGGTGAGCGCCCGAGATGCCCCTAGATCCGCGGCTGATATGCTTGTAGCGAGTGTACCTTTTGATTTCACTTGAGTCATCGGTAAAACTCTGAGAGCCTCCCAGTCCACATGGATTCTCTGCCCAGGCTTCACCATGAATACCCAAATCATCCACTGTCATATTATCCATGCTGTGTGTGTGACGCATACGGCTAGGATAGTGTGCTGTAGGATCCTCGGCTATTTCATCGATGTTATCACAGTCTGAGGTTGCCATGGTGTGGAATATAAAGTGATTAAGTCTGCCAGGTCTGCAAAGAATATTTTTCAAAATAAACAAATCTTTTTTTCAGTTCAGCTGTGAAGCCACAATCTAGACAAAGAGCTTCCTCACACAATCATTTCCTCAAACATTTTGACATGGATACCTAACCTCATACAAATTTATGCCCTCAGCATGTATTTGAAAATTGAAAGGTCTAGCCATGGAACCTGGAAGGGCATTCGCTTTCATTCTCACCTGGCAACGACTACCCATTCATCTAAACTGCAGTCTCTACCGGTAGATAAACAAGAATCTTGTTCTGCCATCCTACACTACACTTTTTATAATACAAAATTACCGGTATACAAAATGTGTCATCTCTGATCTTTTTAACATTTCCGTCATGTCCGTACACTAAAATCTAGATTTTCTAGAACAAGTAATTCATGATGTCATCATATCACACCGACTATCGGTAGGTCTAGTCTACGTATCCGAAACCTAACATACTAGTATACAATTCATGCAAAAAGATGAATTATCATCCTTTCCACTTCAAAACTGAACCAGAAACCTACATAAGCAGCAGTCAAGATGTACCACCTGGTCAGAGGAGGAGTGACATGAACTTGACACAAAATCCTGAAGGCTGAGGACTTTTGGCCGACTTGTCCCCGGTAGTCATGGTAGTGTCGAGTAGTAGGGGCTTGGGCACGCCCTTACCAGTCCAAACAACAAGGAGTTCCGGTTGGGGGGGGGGNGGTCCAGGGGGGTCCCCTATCATGCTATAGGCATACATCACGGCATGATGATGATGGTAGCCTACTTCTTCGTGAATTCTGATACTAACTAATAAATTAGGCCTGCTTGGGCCTAGGCCTACCATATACACACACAGGTAGGCCTATAGGCACATGGCCTAGGCCTATATCTAGGACTATCCTAGTCTTGGCCTCGCTCTACAAAGACAGAGGGTAGCTGTCTCCCTAGCCTAGGCCTACACCTCATATAAAATCATATGATTGATTGATCAGTCAGTCACACTCACCTGAGATCAGTCATCATCATGTCTGTCAGTGTCAGTCATGCTCAGGCCTTTCTGTTTGACGGGCGCTAAAACGTCGTCGCTGTCGGCCGTGCCATTGTATTCTCTATCGTCAGTGTTGTTGCTGTCGGCCGTGTCGGTGTTATTCTCTGTCGTTGCTGTCAGCCGTGCCATTGTCCTCTGTCGTCACTGTCGTTGCTGTCGGCCGTGTTGGTGTTATTCTCTGTCGTCGCTGTCGTTGCTGTCAGCCGTGCCATTGTTCTCTGTTGTCACTGTCGTTGCTGTCGGCAGTGCCGTTGTATTCTCTGTCGTCGCTGTCCACGGCTGTTTCAGGCTTTTGAGTCCTTCCATCGAAATGGTTTCATAACCTCGTTAGGTTCTTGACTATGAAGTAATATGTCTTACGTGTTTCTCTAGGTGTTAACATCGTTACGAGGCAATAAGAACATTGCATCATTGCTTGCTCATTTGCATTTCAAATGACAGACTTTGTACACAAAGGAAATTTGTATAGCTTTCTTTTGCAGGCCTTGCCGTTTGACGGGCGCGATTTTGCATGCACCTCGCAAACAATAAAAATTCTATTGTTTGCGAGGTGCATGCAAAATCGCACCCGTCAAACGGCAAGGCCTGCTTTTGTATATCTAAGTTAGTATTATTCAACATTGGTTAGTAAATGACAAGAGGGTGATCAGTTATTTCAATGGAGGCTCAACAGCTCAAACAGCTGTGTGTCTTTGCTGTCGGGCATGTCGGTGTTTTCTCTGTCGTCGCTGTCGGCCGTGTCGGTGTCATGCTCTGTCGTCGCTGTCGGCCGTGCCGGTATTATTCTCTGTCTTCAATCATGCCGTCTGCCGTGACTGTTTACTTCGCTCATACATTGAACACTAAAAAGTAGTTCCCGCGTATGAATTCATAAATTACTTCAGTAGCCTATCCCGTTACTGTGGTCATCGTGGTAGGCCTAGGGGATTTTCAAGTTGCTCCTCCAGGTAGGCCTATAGGCCTACTATACTGTAGTGTACTGGTAGTCCAATCGGGCTATAGCTAGGCCTAGTGCGCAAGTCGTCATAGGGCCTAGCCCGATCGGGCAGATTTCCTGCATGTCATGTTTATGTTTGTAGGCCGGCCCTAGGCCTAGGTAGGCTAGCTTAGCTTACGGTAGGCCTAGGCCTAGCTAGGGCAAACAATCATGCTAAGTTAGTTAGCAGTACGAACAGGCCTAGATCTAGGCCTATAGGCCTACTCATCATTGATGGAATGTAAATGATTATTATCGATCACTGACCTGGATAGCGGCCTAGGGCCTATTTATGCGACTTTATTTCTTCTGGGCGCCTCTTGCCCTTTAAAAAATTCGTGACAGGAATATCTCGCAGTGCCAGTCGTTGTGGTCGTTGCTGCTAGGTAAACTGCAATTTGGTTCCCGAAGCCGCCGCTGGGGCGTCTACTAAACTGGTCCTGCGCCTCCGCCCCCAGAGCCGAAGACTGGTCGTTCCCTGTATGAAAATGTATACATCAAGCCTTGTGTATACATAATCCTCATGCTGTTGCAAATTGTTAAGACCGCCCCATCTCAATGGGGAGGTCTTCATTGTTTTTACTGAGTTTCTTTCTCTCTGGATCTCTCTCTCCATCCAATCTTTGGTTTCACCAGGATAACTCAAAAAGTATAATGTATCGCACGCGCGCCAAAAGTTTTAGGAATAATAGATATGCATATAACACAGAACCCTATTGATTCTTGGTGTCATCCGAATACAGTAAAGTGTGAAATTTTGATGAAATTTATTGTTCTATCGATGATGATGTATCAATGCGTGTATCAACTGACGTTGTGCTGCCCCCTATGAATTTAGAACCACAAGTGGGTATTGGGAAACAGAGAAATCAAGAAATGAAGAAATCGAGAACTTTGACTATCGATTTGTTAGACCTTGTCTCTCTACATCTATTCAGTTCGCACTTGTGTATGGGCAGTTATTTCCGCAAATTTCCTCAAGTTCAGACCCTTTCCCTATGTAAAGGGTAAGAGATGGCCCAGATCTGACAGCAGATTCGTATTAACATTTTCTGAGATCTGTTGATTAAAAGCAACCCCGTTTAAATCCGACCAATAATAACCGTTTGGACCCTTTTC
>NMRB01001241.1:167862-178312 GCA_002633025.1 Notospermus geniculatus
CAGCGTTCATTTGTTTATTATTACGACGACCCGTGGATTATCGCTCACTCTTTTGTGCTAGTACTGGCTTGTTTTGTGTCATCATGATGGAGAGGGAGGGTTGATTTGTTTACTTTTTTCAGTCGGTGTGTTGACCTGAATCGAATGCACAGTTGCGTAGGCTATCACAACTTCTGTTCTTTGGACTGTTGAGTGTGTCAGGTTTAGAGTTTTGTGTGTTTGTGCGAACATTCTTTATTTCAAACTCATTCCACGTGAACCATTTACGCCGCCAGACTTGTATTAATTTTCAATTTCTACAAAATTGCCCCTGACAAAAAAGGTTTGATAACTGTGATTGAAAATGTCTCTTGAATAGTTTTGGCCGGGAATGCAAATAGCACCATTGTCGCATGCCTGACTCAACACTCAATCTGGTGATTAAAATGCCATAATGACTTCCAATAATACAAAAGCAACACGTGACTGGTGATTATGGCTTTTGATATCCTGAATGTAGCAAATAGACACGTAGAAAAACACAATAGGTTTACGCATGCGCAGTATTCGTCGTCTGATGTGTTGAAATGAACAAAGGTTGTTTGGGTGAGGTGGCTAGCAACCGAATCGTTAATGTGACTCACGGTCTGTTTCGTATGGCAATAAGTGTAACTTCACGATTAATTGATTTTGTACTTGATTTCTCTCAGTGTTATTGCTGAGAGTTGAAGTTTTTCTTAACTGTGATCGGTCATCTTTGCCATTGACTGTACGTGTGTCAGGGTAGGCCTACATTTCACTCACTGTTCGATTTGCCTTTGTTTTTTGCAACTGCTTTTTTTAGTTGCTGATGTAAATACATGTACTACCTTTATTTACAAAGATCTATACTTTGGGCAGTGGAAACACTATCAATCCCTTTTCACCATATCATGTTAAGGAAGGGGCCTAATTACCAAGAATACAGAGAAAAATTACACATTATTATTTTTTTTTTTTTATTATTTAGATTTTTTATTTCCATTTTGTCTGCTGTCCTTTACAGCCCCTCTACATTTCCACGACAGCTTTGGATTAGGGGGGTTTTGATTTGGAAGGAAACGTGTTTATTTCTAGGTAGAGAAAATGACACTGTCCCTTACAGACAAAAAGGAGAAATGTTATTAAGAAAAAAAAGAGAGAGAAAAGAAAAAAAAAGGAAAATAAAATATACATATAATAATAATTTTAAAAAAACAAAAAAAACATGTCTATGGATTCAAGTAAACATTACTTCAGGGTTTATATTTTTCCATATGTTCTTGAATTTTTCTTGTTGTTTTGGGGTACTATAGCTTCCTTTTTCAATATTAATTTTGTACTTAAAGAAAGTTTGAAATACTTTGATGTCAGGTGTTTTTTCTTCGTATTTACATTTATATATAAAATATTTAAACACCATGATTAAATAATTAATGGCTAGGTCTTCATTACCCATGATTATTGAGGTTTTATTATCAGGAAACGTTAATACTGAGTGAAAATTAACTCTATTTTTTATAAATGTTATGATTGACTTTGTAAAATGACATTCAAAGAAAAGGTGTTCAATGGTTTCTATTTGTTCTTTGCAAAAGGTGCAAAAATTACACATTATTACCAAGCAATGCATTGTATTAACCCTTCTACAGCAAAGATGCATTCTCAGATTGTTAAAATAGAAAAAAATTAAGAAAATGGCTTCATGCTGAAACTAACATTGTTTCCATTATTTCCCCACCATCAGTGGTATTCAAGAATTGCAGTAACCATACACTGCATTCAGAGAGCAACATGGACCTTTACCAAAAATAGATAAGGCCAGACTTTTTTTATAAGTTGGTTCGCGGATCCGCCGCCAGGGAAAAGGTTGTGAACAAGAAAAAAATAAAATAACTTTTTTTCACAGTTCTCAGGTCCGCCGCCCCGAAATATGCCAAAATGAAAGAAAAAATAAAATTTTATTTTTATTTTTTTCCCGCCCGCCGCGTAGTGGCCCGCCGCGCAGTAACGATCCTGGCGGTGGATGGTGGATCGAGAACCAATCTACCAACATGTTCCCGAACGCGTTCTCCGCTGTTCGACACTTCAAGAACACCGTTCTCTGCACCGGAACACATAAGAACAGTGAGTCGAATACACCCCTGGCGGTGGATGGTGGATCGAGAACCAATCTACCGATCTCCGTCGAACATGCGCGAAGTTTCTATTCTGTAGATTCGCGATAGTCCGAACACTGCCTCCTGTTGCTCATTGCGGAATGCGTCCAGCATAGCAATACTCGTAGTCAGACGTTCGGACTAGATTCCCGAATGGAGATCGGCATTTTCGTTGCGTTGACTACAGTTCTCGGGAAAGATCGGGAACCAATCATATCAAGATGGTGGCGTGGGTTGTGGTGGAGCGTGTCTGCGGCGCCAAAAAGACCAAGAATCTCGTGTCGTGCGAGGACTGTATAATGATACCATACTGGCGAGTCCTAGCTTTGATATGAAACTTCCTGTGAGACTTGCGTACCCATGCTCGTGTTGGAACATTCAGCTTCAGGATCTCTAGACCACCTTGCAGTCGACATTCGTTCCTCATTTACGCGTGAGCATGAAGCCTGCTTCAGTGGGCTACAGGATCTCCAGCATGAACTCCATAAAAATGATGGGGAAAATTTTATTTTCAAATAAATTATTATTATTTTTTCATCCTCCGCTATGAACGTAATACAGACAAAACTTCGAGAACTAGGAAAATAAAATTTTATTTTTATTTTTTTTCCGCCCTCCGCTGCAAAGGGGTGGTGAAAAAAATCCGCGAACCAACTTATAAAAAAAGTCTGGCCTAATGTTGGCATGAATTACATGTACCAGATAAGGCGCACCACACTATAAGGCGCACCCCCATTTTTAGGCCCTTTTCAAGAAAAAAGCCGCGCCTTATAGCCCGAAAATTATTATCTCATCTGCCTATTCTTGCTGTTAGTTGTCACCATGACATGGCAGAATATCGTTATTCTGATGAATCTCATTTCTAAAGTCATTCAGAGAATATAACCTGAATGAAACTGCATAGGCCGAAGTAAATATAACACATTTGGAGGAAAATATTCAATACAAAACAATGACTGAGGTCATGCATAAAAGACCATGAATTATGGGTATGCATAATCCCAAACAAAAGACGATCGAAAAAAATTGAAACTAACAATGTTTTTAGAAGAGGTTGGTTTAGAGTGTTCAGTTTCAGGAACTACTTCAATTCTTGTCGGTAAAATCAAGAAACACACCTCCTCTGTTTACGATTGTCACCCTGAAATCACATTTTATCACAGATATAGCATAGCACCTACAATACCATGACACCCCCTGGTGGCATATGGCGTAATCAGGGCATGACCCGCACCATTAGGCCAGTTGTAGGGTCAAGAGAACAGTGTCCACAGTAACCGCCGCAGGTCCCTTCGATGATTTGATGGCCCTGCAATTGAAAAACACATGTAGGATAACATCAGATTTTCACAGATAACGGACACTAATTGAAAGATGACGGATAAAATATCTTGTAACAACACGCATAGCTTCCATACATCACCACCACACAACATTATTTGGAACTAACCCCCCTACTGATACTCCATCTACCTATCACACATCACACTATAAACCCTATTTTGACACATCATTCACACCACTATAAACCCTATTTTGACACATCATTCACACCACTATAAAGCCTATTTTGACACTTACTTTGAATGCTGAAATCTTCACAGTTGGCTTGTAACCAACGCCCTGCCACCGGGTTTTATCTGAGATGGCGAAACTAGTTCCTATCAGATTGATCTTGAATTTACCCTAAAAGAAATTTCATTTGATTCAGAAAAAATGACTAAGTCAGAAACATCCTTGACAGATTTAATCATATCTTGTAAAGAATGAAAGCTTACTATGGTACAGAGTACATAAATTCTTTTTAGAATATTATGAACATCACAATCAGAAAAGTCTCTTGGCAGAAGATGTCAACATGACCCACCCACCTGAGGGCACGTCTGCATGCTATAGCAGTCTCCAGCTGTACCATATGGAATCCGATTGGCCCCCTTTGTTGATGTGAATGTAAAATCTGAGGCTGGGAAAAATAGAAATGATTTTTATTTCAGATGGAAATATATCCAAGCGGCTCGTTTTCTAAGAGTAGAACAGGAGCAAATCTACCCCCTGATGATCTTGTGCATCACTTTCGTGACTTGTGAAGAACATCAAAGAATAATCTCATATCATACTTACTAATTAATCTCATGGTTTGTAGATCAAGCCGGACTTTAGAAAACCCGGTCAGACCGGTTCGGGTGTACGCCGACTTTGTACAATCACAGTTTATGTTACGAGCACCATTATATGGACAAGAACTATAATTAAGCAACCTGAAAGATGAAAAGGAACACAGCTGAATTGATTTCAAAGTTTTGGATCATAAACTATGCCAAGGTCGGAAACAGACAGCGAAAGAGAAACTGACTTCTCAAAAATAATGACTGCTTAAGCCTTTCAGTTCAGTGCAATTTCATCACAAGTAGGCCTACTGAACCAACCCGCCAACAATCAGCACTTTTAGATTAGATGTACCCCTCACCTTTTACCAAATACCTCTGCGTAGTTATTTTCCCATCCCACCTTTAATGATATAAATTCTGTTGGTCCTGACCTCCTCATATTTTTGCAATAAACCTGAAAGGACAGAGTTAAAGCTCAATACAGGTGTATCAGCTACCAGATTTCCGTTCCTTACCATCTGCATAGATGGCGACTTCGTTTGTGCATACACGTTTTAAATGTCACGACGTCTGAAATAGGCATAGGGTTCACCAAAAGGCAAACAGATTTAAAGGTATACTTCAACAAAATGGTGTGGCCATGACCTTTGTGGACACACTTACCTCAGCTAAATGTCCTTGAACTAATAACCGATAATCACCATCTTGTCGGATTGATGTCATTGAGCGGAGTTCTTTACAGGATGAAGCGAAGCCTGAAATACGGATCATTCGAAATACCCTCACCACATACGAGATACAATAATACTTCAGCTTGTCTTTGAACTGACATGCAAACTGGCCATTCGCAGGGGTCATATTCAGGTTCACAAATCTTCTTTGCCTTCACTCCCTTACGTCACTGCCAAAGACATCTCTCAGACATCTGCCTCAGGAATTTGTTGACGGTGATAAAGGGGAGGTAACACTAAGAACCCTTGCCTGATAAACACCTTATGGTGTCTGCATGCATTCTCTAATAAAGTCTTCAATCAGGGACAAGAGGAGCAAGTATTTATAGTCAGTGAGGGAAGAATACGTCACTAAAAAAACTTACAAAATCGAAAGTGAGGAACGTTCGAGTCAATCCAAAGGAACGTGCATATCACTTGGGTTTATGGGTAACAGGGGTGGGAAACAGTCAGACAAAGACTAAGGAACTTGATGAACAAAATTTAAAATGATTTAAATTTCTACCACTAGGGGCCTACTGAACAAAATGATAAGTGTATTAAGCGGGATTTATTGGGTGATGTATACATGTATGTATTACCTTAAAATACACATGACGGCAAAAAAGATAGGACAATTCTGTCTTAATTTTGTTTTACAGTCTCAATAAAACAAAATGAAGAGCAAACTTCCTTGGACAAACAACTCACAGGGTTTCAGATAGCAATACTTTGTTGTATCAGGCCGATACGTAGGATGACATTTCCGCCTGCTTTGTTTCTTGCCGGTCTTGTCCACGCAATACACTTTACGTTTAGCCTTCCCTAGACCACATTCGGCGGAACACTATACAAGGTGAAAATGAAACGGAAATAAAACAAATGAAAAGGGATCTAAGAGTGCATGTATCTCCACATGAGGCTTTTCTCCTGCAAGTTGGCTCATTGGCAATCAAAGACAAGAGATGGCTAATATTTGGGTCATTGGTTTTGGTGCACAATAAGGAAATCAACAACACTGAATTGCCAATTGAGAATAAACTCGCGCGAGAAAACACTCAGGGGAGGGGTGACCGAAGGAACATTCTTGGCTCGTGCTGTTGTATACATGTACTCACGAGCTGTATGTAGCCTACTTCAAAGAAGAAGTCCTCACCTTTTTCCAGGGTCTGAGATCCCACTTATACTCAGCACCACAAGGCCCATAGCTACACAATCTGCTTTCCACTGGCATGGCAGACATTTTGCATTTTGTAGCAACTTCATCGGTGATGATCCAACCCTCTTTGGTAACAGGATGGCAGGTCACTTTTCTCGTCTGTCGTCCATCACCACACGTTTGGGAGCACTAGAAATCGGACAAACTGTGCAGCATTACTCTCAAATACCTTCGCTCAAGATTGCCTTGTTCCATTATGGTGCACAGGCCCAGCAATATCATGAATAGATCTATTGCACTGACAGTGGTGACACCAAAAAGGACTGCCTTCCAGTGTGGCTCTTCGTATCTTTTCGCTACTGGTTTTGAATTTTTCACACTTACCGCAGACCATTCAGAAGTGCTCCAGAAAAATGGACATGGTGGCTGGTTACATTTCTTCTTGGCCTTAGGTTTGTTGCTTTTACTGCAGAAGCGATCGATGACTTGTTCTTTGCTTGTCAGGTTGAAGCAGGAGACGAGACGCTGCTTGATCCCCGTGTTGCATGTCGCTGAACACTGCAATAAGAAGAAGAACATCGATTTCAAAATACAAGAATACCTTTCCGTGCAGGTGGTTTGACGGAAAATATTTGAAGAGAAATTGTCTATTTTAGCCACCAGAAGAATACCACTTCAAACTTTTACCAGTACAAACACTTTGGCCCGTATTTTAGAATGCTCCTCAACGTAAAGGAGTTCCTCAAGGCTATTGTTCTCAACAGGAGAACAATAGCCTGAGAACAATAGCCTTGAGGAACAACTTCTTTACGTTGAGGAGCATTCTAAAATACGGGCCTTTATCTTAACAGAGTTCAACCTACCCTCGACCAGGGTCCAGTTCGCCAAGTCAGAGTGGAGCAGCCAACTTCAAAACATTTCTCCACTTCTATCGGCTTTTCTGCTTCTGCACAGTACCTGGGATCGAGGATGCGTGAACCTCTTTTGCACTCGAGCAACCTCGTCCTCGTGCCTTCTCCACAGGTCACCGAACACTGAAAATACACAACCATCATCTATGAATTCATTTGTCGATGCTCCCCAAAAATATGTTGACAGCTAACTTATCATGTCAGGCATGAATCCCATCTAAGAGTCTGGGTGTTATCCCTGGTCTTCAAGACCGATTCATCAAATAGATATCATCACATCGTTACCATTCTGCCCTTGATGATTTTCTACCTAATGCATTGACTGGTGTCAACTTTTTATCTGAAGACATAAAGGTACCATTCTTACCTGACCCCAAGAAGATTTTGACCATTTGGGACACTTAGTGACACGGCAACGTTTGACTTTCCTCGGCTGTTTCTTGCTACACATTTCAGACGGCTGATGATTCCTCTCTTCATCAACACAATTAACATCACGGTAACGTTTTCCATAGCCACAATTTACAGAACACTGAAATGATAAAACGAATAGATGACATGAATTTGGTCACACTGAGTGCTAAGTTTTTTCTTGACATTTTTGGACTATCCAGACAAGAACTTCAAAGGAGGAGACATTTTTCTTGAGATTCTACTGACTTTCCAGGCAAAGTCCAATCCTGGCATCGATTTTTAGTACCTGTCCATGTGAGCAGTAACCATTCATATTATATCAATGATGAACGTGAAATGAGCTCAAACGATTTTCTGAATGGTACCCGGCTTCTACCTTGAATTCAAGGGTAACTTATGATCTGCAGTATTGCTGTGTGGTAGAGTTTGTTCTAATATTTTTGGATAGAATCTATTATAGTTCAACAATGTGGAGAAGACTGTGTGTATGCATTTCATGAACGACAGGCTCAAATTCCTGATGTTCGGTAACCACGTGCACAGCTGACAGAGGTGGACAGTCATCTAAATACGGACAACGCAGATACCATTTTGTTTCTGGGGTAGCCTACACCCATTGAAATTTCTGCCAACTACCATGGAAATCATTTGATTGGGAATAGGCATAATGAACGATGCACATGAAAAAAAGTTTAAACAGTATTGGGTCTCTTCATTTTTTGTGACATGACAGCTGCACAAAATGAAATGGTCCATGGACCATGTGCTCACCGGGTTGGACATAATAGTCTAATGACAGAGGGAGGTACATATCAGTGTTAGCAATCTCGGTAACGGAACACGACGACGACGACGGACGACGACGGACGACGCCGGACGACGGACGCTTCCCCATCGTAATAGCTCACCCCGGTGAGCTAAAAAAATCCATTTTTTTCAGCCTGAATAACTACGCAGATAGCGGAACTATTGTTGTTTACACAACGTGCCATCACTCGTAGCTGTTTTCCAAGAAACATACATGTACGTTCTGCTACCTCAAATCAAGGATATCCTTTTGTCTCTTGAAATTGGGTCAACTATCTCTCAGTGCTGACCACAAAGTGGCACATATTCTCATCACAAATAAAAAGGTTTTACTATTGGTACGTGGAAAATGAAGCAATTAAATACTCTTCAGCACTGAATTGTTCTAGAATTGTTTTTTCCAAGACTGAATGGTTAGGTTTAGGGCAGAGCTCCAAAACTCCCACTGTAATTAAAGGTAGGCAACAGGTTGGCAGTACCATCTGATGGATTTTTACAATGGCTATCATCTACATGTAATATTAATGAACTGTATTGGGCACAGCGCATTATGAACATCATATTCTTTGAATTAACTTTCATAACTTTACCTCAATGAACTTTTTATTCACCAATGATAGGGGGCTAAAGTAATTGACCCATATACAACGAAATTGGTTAGAAAGTTAAGTACCGGTACCGGTATGAAGACAATGAAATCGGAACAGAGTCGAATGTACCGGTACTTCACTTCTTGCAACTCCATGGGAGGGAGAATCCGGGGTCACCCACAAACAATACAGGTGCCATCAAGTTCAAACCAATCAAACGGTGGAAAACATCATTATCTATGAGGATATTATCCAATCATATTTTGTATGTACAGGGTCAAAGGTCATCAGGAGATGCTTTTAAAAAATATAATTAGTAGGAGCTGCCAGCTTTCGGCAACTCCTGTTATTAAAATTCCACATCTGTATCTGTATTATAGCACAGTACATACTCTGTATTCACATAACTGAAACCTACATGTAAATGCACGATACAACTCGTAATAATAAATATCATTGGTATCTATTTAGCACATATATATTGCATGTCCTCAAGGCAATTTTGATTTGAGGTGTCTTACCGCAGACCAAGATCCAACTCGCCATTTTGTCACCAATGGACACTGGGTAATGTTACATTCCTTTTGATCTGCAGGTCGTTTAGGAATTTCACATCGCCCATCAGCAAGAATCACGCCATCTGGTAGCTGACAGTTAACTATGCGCTGCTGGATGCCTTTTCCGCAGGTGGCCGAACACTAAAATGCACAAATGTGACCCGTATTAAATATTGATAAACTGCTGATCTTTTCAGGAGTGAATGCTGAATAAACACTCTTGATTAATTGCTGATCTTTTTGGGAGTGAATTATGAATAACACACTATGTTAGTTGCTGATCTTTTTGGGAGTGAATGATGAATAAACACTCTTGAATAATTGCTGATCTTTTCAGGAGTGAATGATGAATAATACTCTTGAATAATTGCTGATCTTTTCAAGAGTCAATACCAACCTCACTCCATTCACCATAATTCCATTTTGCACATCCCATCCGATTACACTTCCTAGACCCATCTGGTTTTTGATCCATATCACAGCCAGAGGTAGCACCATGTTCATCATGACATGCCACTTGACGGCGCTGAATTCCATCACCACAGGAATGCGAACACTGGAGGACATTTCAAGAAAAGTTATGGACACTATGAATGGAAGATTGGATATCATAAAACTAAAATTTACAGCAGCCCTGAAAAAAATATTTTTTCCACAAAATAAATGTTTTGGTGGTGGTTCTCTGCAACCAGCTAGTTGATTTTATTGAGGATAATGATGAAAGCCTGCAGGTCGTCCCTTAGGTCCGCAAACCCACAAAGGAATCTAGAGAAATTTTTTCCTTACCTGACCCCACGGTCCGACTCTCCAGTGCTTGCTTCCCACAACATTATTACTTGATATTTGGGCAATATCAAAATCTTTGGGATTAATGCAATTGTTGTTGTTACATTTCTTCTCACTGACAGGTTTCAATCCAATGTCACACTTTTCACCATAGCCGTTGAATCCAAATTGTTCGTCTAACTGGATGCACCTGACAATACGTTTTTGCTGACCACCACCACAGCTAACGGTACACTGCAAAAAAGACAAAAA
>NMRB01001241.1:178370-188961 GCA_002633025.1 Notospermus geniculatus
GATTCTTTAGTTTTCTCTGTTGATGTTGTCAATTTCTCCGTTGTTGTTGTTGTAGATGGTTTTAATGTTGTTGTTTCAGTTTTTTTCTGAGACGATTTTATATGTATTTTTTCATTTTTTTTCGGATGAGAGATTGTCGCCCTGATAATGATAGGTTTTGGTGGCTCTTTCGGGCAATCCTTCTGCAGGCACGACTGTTTTCCAGCTGGCCGGGTGTCCTCATCGCATTCCAGGTCACTCACACTGTAGCCGTCTGAAGAACGGCATTTCACTATGCGTCTTGTAATTCCCTTGCCGCATGTTGTAGAACACTAAAAGTCAAGGTTAAGATGCAGGTAATTAGGATAGTGAGTCTAATAGGGTCTAATAGAGGGTCTAATAGAAATCTTTGGGAACATGAGCCAAGTGTCTTTTACTTGACAAAGTGCTTTCTCCCTGAAACATGACGCCAAGGTGCATAAAAAAAACAAATAATTGAATGGTATGATCCTTCAAGATGATGATGTCATTCATGAAATTATTTACA
Organism: Notospermus geniculatus; assembly: GCA_002633025.1. Classification (NCBI taxonomy): domain Eukaryota; kingdom Metazoa; phylum Nemertea; class Pilidiophora; order Heteronemertea; family Lineidae; genus Notospermus; species Notospermus geniculatus. Next base: position 178,897 of record NMRB01001241.1, read on the forward strand.
AACTAAAAGCGAGTTTCTAGGAAATTAATTAAATGAAGTAATTAAAAGTTCAGTAAATTAAGCAAATTATGAGAAAATACATGAAGAAAGAACATGGAAAACAGAAGAACTCGACCGATCAGGATAATATTGATTGAGTATGGACCAAAGTCAAGAAATACAAGCAGGAGGGCTCACTCGAAGATCCAACTTTCTCTTGTTCGTTTCCGCAAACATGTAAAACAATCTTTAATACATGCACTCCATATCAGCATGCAGAAAACCTAAGGCTAAAACGCAATCATTGTTCTAATGGTAGGAACTAAGAGAGTGGTAAGGATGGAGCTGATTGCCAAATTGTGAAAATTCACAGGACCAAGCCTTCATTAGTCTGAAAGAGATCCGGCCATGCCACATTCTGGTGGATGATCGATGAAGGCTGTGGGCGGTGGGGAAGCAGCAGTTCTGTCATTTCAACTGGAATCAATTTTTCCAGAGCAATACTTTGATCAGGGTGGAGGCGAAAAAGTTCCCAGTCGTTGGGCTGTAAATTACATGTATTTGAAAATTTGGACACTGGTCAGCAGAAATTCACCATTGGCAGTCAACTTACACATTGAGAACAGGATAGGCTGAAGTTTTATGGGTGATGTAAAAACTACAAAGACCAGTCCTGCCAAGTCTAGGATAATGTTTGTGCTTTGCAATCTGCAGCTTTCCAACCTTTTCATCGCTGTGATAAATGCAAATCTAGGGCACGTATTCTAGATGCCTCCTTAACTTTAAGCTTTTGTATTCTGCCCTGCAAGCAATAGCTAGAGGTAAACCTTAGAGTTAAAGAAGCTTCTAGAACACGGTCCTTGGTCTTTCGATACTTGGCAAGGCTGGGTACGTAAACTGGAACATGCCTCTCGGAGATGACCAAAGGGAAATACAAGTAGAACCTCTCTCTGTCAGGACATCCCAGGAAATACCAAACAGACCATTATCAATACCTAATAAACTATCATGGGAAGAGTGTCCTGTTAGAGGGATTCAAAGGGATAGGATTTACCGGTACTTCACTGTAGGGTATCGGTGCACATTTTATTTTGTTTAATGGTCAGGATGACATGCGTCACAATAAGTCGTGTGGAAAACTTCAGATGTTATGCGCTAGTTACAGATTAAAAGCAGGTTGCAAATCACCATGACGCCTGATTATGTAAAGAAACCACCATTTTCAGGAGGAGGAGATACCAATGTTTTCATAAAATGGTGTCTTCAAGGGTTCTGGGTACACTGACTGACCCTTTCTTGACGAAAAAGGAGAGGGAAAATTCATAACGACGCAACCGGCAACAATAGGTCGACTCTAATCAGGATGACATGCATCACAATCAGTCGTGTGGAAAACGTCAGATGTTATGCGCTAGTTACAGATTAAAAGCAGGTTGCAAATCACCATGATGCCTGATTTTGTAAAGAAACTACCATTTTCAGGAGGAGGAGATACCAATGTTTTCATAAAATGGTGTCTTCAAGGGTTCTGGGTACACTGACTGACCCTTTCTTGACGAAAAAGGAGAGGGAAAATTCATAACGACGCAACCGACAACAATAGGTCGACTCTAAAGACACTATAGGGTATCGGTACACATTTTATTTTGTTTAATGGTCAGGATGACATGCGTCACAATCAGTCGTGTGGAAAACGTCAGATGTTATGCGCTAGTTACAGATTAAAAGCAGGTTGCAAATCACCATGACGCCTGATTTTGTAAAGAAACCACCATTTTCAGGAGGAGGAGACACCAATGTTTTCATAAAATGGTGTCTTCAAGGATTCTAGGTACAATGACTGACCGTTTCTTGACGAAAAAGGAGAGTGAAAATTCATAACAACGCAACCGACAACAATAGGTCGACTCTAAAGACACAGTAGGGTATCGGTGCGCATTTTATTTTGTTTGATGGTCAGGATGACGTGTGTCACAATCAGTCGTGTGGAAAACGTCAGTTTTGAATAACATCCATGATTCAGCAAATAAAAGGTTGAAGATTTCGCTAAGGTCTGAATGGATCATGATGCAAAGATGATGATGGTGGTGTTGTGTGTTCTTGAGACATGATGATGAGAGGTTCAAGATGGTATATGTAGTGCAATAAGATAAGAAATGGACAAGACGAACATACATGAATGTGCAAACGACAAGTACGACTACAAGGGGACAGTATGACGGCATCCATATAAATTTAGAATATTCCTCAGACTTACTGGGGCCCAATCACCATAATACCACAAAAGACAGGGCTCCTGATCACATTCCCGCTGACTGATAGGTTTGTCCCTTGCACACATTATGTCAGGGACAACTTTATGGCCCTGCTGGCATAATATTTGGCGATGGCGTACTCCTGTTCCACATGTCACTGAGCACTGAAAAAAGAGGCTAAATTATGTGCGAGGTGTGATAATTTTGAATCAAACTCATAAGTCAGAGGTGACAGCTGATGTTTCTACTGTTCCCAGGTGATTCTAAGGGGAAAACATTAGATGAATGTTTTATTTTCCTACCTGCGACCAATCTGATGCCGTCCAGTCAGGACACTGAAGTTCATTACACATCTGTGAAGTGATCTTCTTTGCTGAAGGACAGTTGCTCTCGGGGTATGACACGCCCTGTTCGTCAACGCATGCAGCTTCGCGGTACTGGATTCCTCTACCGCAAGTTTTGGTACACTGAATAACGAAAGAAAAGTAAACGTTGAGAAACTTGATGATGCAATCTCAGCAGCAATGATGCGAATAAGATGTGCGTAGGCCTGCAGCAGAGCTCCCCCCAGCCCCAGGCAGTTGTGTCGTAGATTTGGCCATGTCACGAAGTTAGAAATAGGGTTACCAAATTTGATTCCCTTTTATCATTATCGCATTCAACTGTAACCTTATAACCTACCTGCGACCACTTTGAAAACTTCCATTTCAAATCCGCACAGAGGCCCGAACACGCCACCATTGTAGTCGGTCTGCTACTCTTAAAACTATCACAATCCTTCTCATCTTGTTGCATGACGATATGTCCCGTTTGTTTCCCACAAATGACGTCACGTTTGACCTGACCTGGACCACAGCGGGCGGAGCATTCAGATTCTGAGCGGACAAACCAGCTGAAAACAATGAAAGAGGTACTTTAGAGATGAAATTACTTCAGATCAGAACCCTTGTAGGTTAAGTAACGTCATTCTTACCTCCGATAATAAAAGAAGGGACAGAATGTCACTGATCATTTTCAGTCTATTATCGATTTCCCCCAGGGGTTCAGAATGAAGTTGCATGAAATTTTTCCACACAGATGAGAATGCTCGTCCTCTCATTCAGTGTCGGTGCCTAGTGTTGCCATATCTTAGTTGGGTTATTGGAGCAGTAGAATTGGATGCTGGGACCAGCAGAAGAGAATCTTGTTTTGACAGCTGGGTGTACTGCTTTAAAATACTCACGCTATTGTGCAATGTGTATTACATTCTTCAAAAACAGGCGGTGGGATGACTTTTTTGTCACATTTCTTATCTGGCACGGGCCCCCTGTCGTAATCACGGACACAGCGTACGTCGCGATATCGCTTTCCATGACACTGAGTGGAACAGTTTGACCACGGTCCTGACCGATCCCAGCGAAAGACAGTCTCGTTGCCAAGTGAGAAGGTGTAGTTGATACGGATGATGGGTGGGTACAATGAACCAACGCAAAGAACCTGGAACATCAATGATAGGAATACATGTTTCAAACCAACAAGAGATGTATCAGGTAGGCCTATGTGATGATGCCCCTACACAACATCAATTTCCAAGACCAATCAGCGATGTAATGAGCATTCATGTATTTCCTTACCAAAACGATTAAGTCATGCTTTAGAATCGATGTCGAATTGATTGTTTCAACTTGATGGTCTGATCCACTGTAGTCAATTGTCATCCCTGCTGACTTGATGCTTTTCGCAAACATGCTGACTACGAACCCTCCATTGAGGAGGTATTCCCCTTGGTGATTCATCAAAGCTGAAATAGGACGACATAGACTCTCTAGGTTCTTGAACACATCCATCATAATGAAGCTTGGACCAACTGCTCTATTTGCCAACATCAGCATTGAAAATGACAACCTTACTTCTGGATAATTGACGACACGTTTAATACGTAATTACAACAATTAAGAACTGAACATTTTAATTCTTTGTAAACCATTTTCAATAGGTAAGTTACATTAATTATGCTAATTACCGAGATAGTTTTCATCCTCCTTAGTTTTGTGGTGTCTGTGTTGTTCAATATGAATCTCAGTTGAATATTTCGGGATTTTTGCGACAGTGTTGTAGCCGAATTTGACTCTAGAAGGTCGGTACTCTCTGAATGCCATGCTGCATGTTGTATTGTCACCACCACAGACGCCACACCTGTCTCGCTTTACAACAGATCCAAGGCGATTGTCACAACCAGTACGCTGGAATACGCAAATGATTAAGATGAGATCTTTTTGCAACTTCCTTCGCCAATTGTCCTGAGTAGGCTACACTGTTAGAAAAAACAGTAGATTTTACAGAATTTTTTTTACAGAATCAGTTCGTAAATGATAATAATGGGATTTTTTTTGTAATTTTACAGCAAAGCCCTTCTTAAAACATATTTTCCCTGTCATTTACAGAATTCACATGTTAAAATACAGGATACATTCTTTTTCCTGTAAATTTACGACAATTTCTGTAGTTCGTGTTCTTAAAACGAAACATATTGTAAAAGTACTGAACTTTATTAAAATAAATACAGATCTCCTTAGAATTCTTAATAGTGAATTTCTATATTTTTACAACACCTGCCTTTAAATATAAGGCCGCTATTCTTCTACGGAGATTGTTCTAAATTTACAGAAACTCTGTGTTTCAACAGAAACTGTCCGTAAATGAAAACAATGGATTTTTTGTAAAGTCCTTTTTACAGAAACTGTTTGTAAATGATAATAATGGAATTTTTTGTAAGGTCTTTTTACAGAAACTGTTCGTAAATGATAATAATGGATTTTTTGTAAAGTCCGTTTTACAGAAACTGTTTGTAAATGATAATAATGGAATTTTTTGTAAGGTCTTTTTACAGAAACTGTTCGTAAATGATAATAATGGATTTTTTGTAAAGTCCTTTTTACAGAAACTGTTTGTAAATGATAATAATGGAATTTTTTGTAAGGTCATTTTACAGAAACACTTCGTAAATGATAATAATGGATTCTTTTTGTAAAGTCATTTACAGAATTCACGTTAAAATACAGGATACATTCCTTTTCCTGTACATTTATGACAATTTCTGGAATTCGTGTTCTTAAAAAGAGACTATTCTAAATTTACAGAAAAAGGATTATTATCTGTGTTTTAACTGGTGACTTCTATAATCGAGAGGTTAAGAGATCACTCCGTTAACGGTAACACTAACGTTATTTTTTGCATTGCAAATTAACATCAGAAATAGCGTTATCGTTAGTGTTATCGTTAACGGATTGGTTTCTTAACCTCTCGAATGACGTGAAAAATTTACGCAAAAAGTTGTATATTTACGCAGTAACTTGTAATTTTACAACTTCGCCGAAGTAGTGAATCATTCTGCGCATGCGCAGTTTGTACTTCCGATTGTTGGCTTCCGTATACTGTGAGAAACCTCTCGAATGACGTGAAACATTTACGCAAAAAGTTGTATATTTACGCAATAACTTGTAATTTTACAACTTCGCCGAAGTAGTAAATCATTCTGCGCATGCGCAGTTTGTACTTCCGATTGATGGCTTCCGTATACTGTGAGTTGATATTTCGAAGATTTATCTCATCAAATCGTTGAAAAATCTTATTTATAAACGGAAACAGAAAATACATTTAATGGTATTTACTGTAGGTCTGCTGGCATGCAGTGGCTGGCGGAGTGACCATTACGTGTACCCTCCTTCTCCAATGCAGTTTGTTGTTTTTATCGTTACTATACCCAGTTGTTTTCTTCACTGAATATTCATTTGATTTCATTATTACAGTCCATTTGTGATATGACGTGTGATCATAAAGAAATGTAACCATTCCTTTATGGCTTTATCATAAGTCAGTTCCCAGTACTTCTTTGTTTTTACAGGAAGCAATTTTGTGCTGAAATGGTACCACCTATAAATTTACAGAAAGTGTCTGCAGCAGAGTTCCCAGCATTTCTCTTTTTTTACAGGAAGCAATTTTGTGGTGAAATGGTACCACCTATAAATTTACAGAAAGTGCCTGCAGCAGAGTCCCCAGTACGTCTTTGTTTTTACCGGAATCATTTTTGTGCTGAAATGGTACCACCTATAAATTTACAGAAAGTGCCTGCAGCAGAGTCCCCAGCATTTCTGTGTTTTTACAGGAAGCAATTTTGTGCTAAAATGGTACCACCTATAAATTTACAGAAAGTGCCTGCAGCAGAGTCCCCAGTACTTCTGTGTTTTTACAGGGATCTGATGAGGGCAGTTACAGATTTCTGTATTTGTAACTTCACCTGTAAATATACAGAAAGTGCTGGGGACTCTGCTGCAGGCACTTTTCTGTAATTTTATCGACAAAATTTCTAACAGTGTAGAATGGATACTACCGTGACAAGTAGGCATATGCCCCTATATCTAAGGAGGAAATTTCCACTTAAAAGACACGAAGAGATACCTTAAAGTTAAGGAAATATCTAAATGAGAAAATTCTCATTTTAAGACGTTTCGTGCATTCCACGTAGGTTAAGGATTATCACCTAAGGAAATTCTTAGCGAAATTCTTTAAAATGTGCATGTTTTCTGCACATGTCGCCGGCAGAGTGAGCAGCCGAACCATAATCCGAGTCACGCGTATTAAGTGGGGAGCGACGACGCTCATGTCACGCAAGCTGCACGTCACAAATTACGCGTAAGTTACGCGCAGGTTACAGAGATACATGTAGAAGACTCTGAGTAACTTACGCGGAACAGAGCACGTAGGTTGCGTGTTGTTTAGGCCTACGCTCCGAATTCGCGTTACTTATCGAATTTTTAGGGATGTCAATTGTAATACATGCATATGGGACGACATCCATTAATAGTAGAGAGGCAAATCAGAAAAAGTGGCTTATTTCAGGAATCAAAATCATTTTGTAGTACAGAGTGGCATCCACCGTGGATAGTTGGCCCGTGGGGTGGTGCATTGTGCCAGGGTGGATGCCACCTCAGGTTTTTCCTTATAAGCCTGTTTTAACCCTTTTTGTGCAAAAATGGATATTTCTAAAACGACTCATATTTTTGGGGTAGACCAAACCAAAATGCCTATATCTCCGGAAGTTTTTAAGATAGGAGAACAAACTAACCATCCAAATGAAGCTTGGTGTGTATGCTATTCAATTTATTTATCAAAAATCACAATATGCCTTTCGGCTGGGGGTGACAAGGGTCGCAATACAGACCGACCCTTCAACCCCCCAAAAATGATCCTTCCATCAAAATACATCCTTAGGAATGTCATATTTCAAAGAATGGCAATATCTTTTGCATTGAATGTGTAACGTCCCGACCTGAAATTTCGCCAACGTCACGATGACGTCACGCGCACAAAATTTTGGCGGTTTTTTCGGTTGACGTCTGCATTGTTGAAAATCTACGTCATCAACGACGCAAATTCTTGCTCGATGTGAGAGAGGTAGGTCCACTCTTCTTTTTCTCTGTTTCTTATCGAAATCGGCTCATCAGCTTCAGTTTAAATCTCTGTCAAATGTGTGCGTCATAAGTGTCATGTCGCTGAATTGCTGCTTACGACGAATTTGAAAGAAAACGGCAGGCAATTTCAGTCCAACTGTCCTGCGTCCCACCTTCGTTGATTTACCTTGAACTGCGAGTGTACCTATTGTGGTATCCAAAGTTGACATTGTTTCCATGAATTTAAGGAAACATCGAATTTTTCCCATTTTTTTCTGGTTTACAATGAAAATGGCGAAATTACAGAACCCAGTTTGGCGGGTGTTTTGGTTGTGCGTCGCTTGAGTTTTGCCTTTTGGCAACGTTAGTCGCTTTGCGCCATTCACGCGTGATGCCCTGCGAGTGGGCGTGCGAGTCGTACGCAACATTTTAAAGCTGATACGAGGAATCAGTGTTAAATGGGTTCGAATCTGGTAGGAAGCAATGTCTTTCACCTCAGAAACTCGATTTCTATTTCTTTAAATATCACAAAAATCTTAGTAACTTTCCGTCACTCAATATGTCGTTCCTTTTTTCAGTTTGCAGCTGCCGTCAAATCGTCCTTGACTGATTATCGCCTAAGCCTAATTGTGTTTTCAATTGAACTACCTCCCCGTTGATGGTGATAGCGGCAATAAACAAGTAAGTGTATTATTATGCATGAATGCGTAAAGGCCCGTCCACATGAACCGATGTTTTGGGATGACACTGGACGACTCATCAAACACCATCAATCGTCCAACATCATGGATGCACAAAAATGGACATATGCAAAACATGAAAGGTTAAAAATCGGATATTGGTGTCGGGCCTCAATAAAAGATCCTTGGACTGTCATTAAAGACAAGAGCTCACTGTGACCCAACACTCCCAGTATTTTTTCAAACATAGGCTTGTATACTGACGCATGTTTTTTAATGTATATTACCTTTTCCTCCTAGCCTCATCAACAGCGATCAACATTGTTTATAAAATCATCAGTGAGAGTCACTGCCTGATCAGTAGCGGTCATCTTCTTCAATTAGCAAAATCAATTTGATGTGAGTATATATGAACAGCATATCCAAGCCCTCGATAATACGTCGGAACCTCCCTTTATCCTACACATGTCCAATGCGAAGGCCGTTCGTGTTCGTCATTTGCGTTCGCACCCGCCTGCAGCATAAGCGCTTACCTCCTGAAGGGCGATTCAGTTTCACGGGTTTCGTTCGTAACTTAAAGGCCTATTCCAGTTTCAAACCGTAAGGGCAGGGAAGGCTTTCAACATCAAAACTCAGCATAGCATTTCACAATAAATGTGGAATGGACTGAGCAATTATGTCCTTTAGGACAACTAAAAATGAAACAATGATTCCAGAAAAAAATGCTTCGCGCCGGAGGGCACAAACGCTACAAGGATTGGAGGCAAGAGGATATGATCGCGGCTCATACTGCAGTATGCCAGAAGAAGATGCGTGTGTCAGAGGCGTCTCGTTACTACAATGTGCCAAGGAAGACTTTGGACGATAGGGTGCAGGGCAAAGTGGATTTAGAAGCAGCTGCCGGGAGACCAACAAAGTTAACAGATGAAGAAGAGTGTTCACTGGTCAAATATATCGAATATATGGCTGCCAGGGCATATCCCCTAAGTGTGTATCAGATAAAATTGCTTGCATGGGCAATTGGTGAAAATCGAGAGAAGAATGTTTTTAGTGAAAATGGTCCCAGCAATTTATGGTGGTCAGGCTTTAAGGCACGTCATCCTGGGCTCAAAATGAGACGTGCAGATAATTTGGATCGTGGTAGAGCGCTTAATACGGCCGAGGATGTCATTTCAGATTTCTTCGAATTGTTGTTCGAAACATGTGTTGCACATGACATCCTAGATAAACCTGGTCGTATTTTCAATTGCGATGAAAGTGCTGTTTTCCTGAATAAGCACTGCAACAAGGTAGTCATACCTGTTAGACAAACCCGCAGTTTTCGCCGAGCCTATGGGACCACAGAACACATATCTGTGCATTGCTGCGGTTCTGCAGATGGGTCAGCCCTCCCTCCAATGTTCATATTCCAAGGCTCATTTCCAAGTGGGAATTACACCGAGGGTGGGCCATCAGGTTCTCTATATGCTAAGCAAAAATCAGGATTCATGGATGGGGAACTATATTTGGCCTGGTTTGAAAAATTGTTCTTGAAACATGCCCCATCGGTTAGGCCACTTCTGTTGATCCAGGATGGTCATGCATCCCACTTCACAGTGGATATTCTTGAGAGTGCCATTAAGAATGACATAATCATCTTCTGTCTTCCCCCACATACCACACACCTACTTCAGCCCCTAGACGTAGCTGTCTTCAAATCAATGAAGACAGCGTTGGCTCGCG
>NMRB01001242.1:0-22902 GCA_002633025.1 Notospermus geniculatus
AAGTCTATGAGTAGTTTTAGAATATCTTTGTCTTCACAGAGAAGAAGCCAGTTGAATTTGTCTGTGGGAGATAAAGTATGAAAGGACTTTGGAGCAATTAAATCAAGTGAGGCAATAAATTGGTTACGCTGATCACTCGCAAACACGTCTCACACAATACAAGCGCAGTAGGGCCCTCGGTGAACTCGTATGACTCGAGCACAGTCAAAACGTTACATCACCTTGCCTAAGAAATATCCGTAAACACCTATAGGTGTTCACGGATAGTTCTTAGGCTTAGGCAATAGCCGTGTCTCTCTGCGAAACCACTAAAACCAAACCGTTTTACCGGTTACGGTTACGTATAACTAAATGTAGTCGATCACCTAAACGTGAGGGTGCGAAAGGTCTCTAGTGTCTATTTGTGTAACGTAGTGGAGAAAATCGGCATTAGGGAGGATTCGCAAGCGCCCGGTTAGGCCATACGACGACGTTTATCTATTGTTTGGGTATACCCACACAATAGATAAACGTCGTCGTAGGGCCTAACCGGGCGCTTGCGAAACCTCCCTAATTTTGTAGAGTTTGCGACTGCAGGTAGATGGCATTATGTTCTTTCCGAAGCGGAGTGTAAAGTTGGTCACCATTCTATAGTATTCACTTCTTGTTGACATTTATGGTGTTATCCAAGCACCAGTTGAAAACATTTATTCATTCAAAAACAATACAACACTCATTTGACGTACATCAACGTCATCAGATATCATTACATATACGTTGAAGACAATTCCTATTTTATTCCTTTGGCCATAATTACCGTAATTAATTAAATATTCTGTCCTACAAATACACACACATCGCGCGAGTCATGTATGTATTATTGCTCAGATCAAGTACATTGCGTTTCTGTGAAAATATATTCAAATAACGGAAGTATATGGCAAAAGAAATCAAATACGATTTATATGCAACATGTTTGCAATGATACCAATTGGAGTTTCTGAAACTCAGACGGGTGGTGTATTATTTGTTGATGCCGAAATATTTTCCATTGTACATGTACCATATATTTCAACTCGGCGCAAGCACTAAAACCCTGACCAACCTCATACTCAGGTTCCTACGGGTCGCACTAAGTCTATCAGGCTCTGTCACTTGGACACTATCTCTTGATGTGTCTCGTATCCGGCGTGACGAAGTAGTCAGCCATTGTGTCCCTCAATTTTTTTGCAAATGTTGTTGGATTTCTGTTGTTCGTTTTCTTTATTTGGGTTAGGATGTTTGATCCCTGCTCCCTCCAGCTGCCCTCCACAACCTCATGATTGTTGTCCTCCCTGTCGACAGAACCTGGGGGTAGGTAAGCCACCCGCATCGTCTTCGCAGAATGTTGTGCAAAGTGCAGATTGCAAGGACAATCTCTTCACATGTCTGATGCGGAATCTGGTTTCAAGGTAATTTCGCCCTTGAGGACCCTGAAGCGGCTTGCAATAATTCCGAAAACGTTTTCGACGATCCTCAGAGCACGACTTAAGCGGTAGTTGAACACCTGCTCGCGAACTGACAAATCCCGATTCGAAAACGGCTTTTGACGATACTCTGACACAGCGAAGGCGTCGTCTGCTATGATGTGTGGCCGGATGTTTATGTCGTGTCTGTGACTCCTGTTTTCATCATGAAATCTTCTGGGAGTTTAACTTCACCGTTATATATTCCCTGCTTCAAACCAGAAGCTTTCCAAACTCCAAAATCTCCCATTCTACCTTCGCATCCAATGTCGACGAAAATGAATTCGTAACAAGATGACATTGTAAATGTCGTATGGTTCCCGCCCGATGTACAGGTACTGGTACATGAACGGTACATTGATAGAGATGAAGATACATTGATCAGGATACATTGATAGAGATCGGATACTTTGATAGAGATCAGGATCCATTGACAGATATCAGGATACATTGATTGATGAACTACGACGATGAATCCCACAGAACTTGATCTCGTACCAATAACTCATCTCATGGTTGACCTTGACCTTGACCTTTTACCCTGACCTTGACCTCTGATCGTCAAGGTCATTGCATAATCGAAATGGGCATCCTCAATAACCTAAATATGGGTGATATCATGTCTGTACCTGTACTACAGGAAGAGATACTTCAAATCATCAACTTTGACCTTCTTGACCTTGACCTCTGATCATCAAGGTCATTGCATAATTGAAATAGGCAGCCTCAATAACCTAAGTATGGGTGATGTTATGTCTCTATCTCTATCAAGGGCATAGATATTTCAAATTCTCAAGTTTGACCTTGACCTTGACCTTTGATCGTCAGGGTCATTGCATAATCGAAATGGGCATCCTCAGTAACCTAAGTATGGGTGATATCATGCCTCTATCTCTAACACAGGCAGAGATATTTCAAACNCTCAAGTTTGACCTTGACCTTGACCTTTGATCGTCAAGGTCATTGCATAATCGAAATGGGCATCCTCAGTAACCTAAGTATGGGTGATATCAAGCCTCTATCTCTAACACAGGCAGAGATATATATTTCAAACTATCAAGTTTGATATATCAAAATCTCATGATATCTCAATCACCCGGGCACGTGAGGCTGAGAATTTTAACATAGTCCAGTCCGTGGATAAGCAGGCATGAACTAAGACTTGTTTCATGTGGCTCAGTTGACAATATGGCAAGTTATTGCAAAATGTCAAATTTGTGATATCGATATCACCATAACACAAACATCTCAGATCAAAGGTAATCAGTCCATTGGATTCCTAGGGTATGAAAACCTAAGGGTAGAACCTATTTCCATTGCACTAGGTGTTACAGGATCTGAGTTACGGCATCAGATAAAAGCGTGACGGACAAAATATCAAGTCCGATATGTTGATTACATCATGATGGAGACATCTGAGATTGAAAATTATTGGCTCAATGGATTGCCCAGGTTGACAAACCTAGGGGTAGGATGTGTTGCCAGAGCTGTAGCTGTTGAAGGAGATAAGATATGGAGGCGTGACAGACCGGACACACACACAGATACACACACAGACAGACACCATGACCAACCACAATATGGTTCCCGATCTTGATGATCGGGAACCATAACGCAAAGGTCCCTGGTTCGAATCCCGGTGGGCTCTTTTACGTTTTTTCTTTTTTCCCCCTTTTTTCCTTTCTTTTTATTTTCTCAGAGAACTGTTGTGACTCTTTAAATTTCTACATGGAACAATTGGTTAATTAATCTTGGTGACACTGATAAAATCGGCTACAGAATCGTCACATCAACAGGGGCAAGGGCACACCCTTGTATTCGGACTCATCCCCTGGGGAGTTAGCTATGCAACTGACGAAAACCGACAGAATGCGTCACATGTAGATGTCTAACACTTGGGTCATCACACAGAAACAGGCTGCAATACCAGATGACGGACCTGACCTGCCTATCGGAGTATAAGAACATCTTCCATTATCGGCCTACATATTTGAGTGATTAGACAGGTTGCCAGGTGCGTAACTAGCTTTTGTGGCCTGGGAGGGGGCCCCGGGGGAGGGGCCGGGAGGCGAAAGGTGTCCGGGGGGGGGGGCAAAGACCATATTTTGCAAATTTTCGGCCGAAATGTGCATGAAAACCACGTTTTTCCGGACCACCCGGGGGAGGGGGCGGGGGGCACTTGCCCTCCCGCCCCCTCTAGCTTCACCTCTGGTTGTGATGACAAATGTTTGTCAAGAGCCCCCTGGGCCCCCTGGCTTTTCCTATTACACAGCAAATTGTGGGCGGGGCAGAACCTAATGATGCTTATGAATATTAAATACGTACTTGCTGTGTAAATAAAAATTCACTCCTTAGTTACACAGCATGCTCTGCAAATAGCCACGCCCATTAATAAAAGTTGTTGTCAAGAAAAAGAAACTTTCGTCCGATAATTATAGCCTATAACTAGATCGCAAGAAAAAAATATTTGTTTGTTTATTGCTGTTTTTGCATAAATACATCATATCGTCCGGAATGGTTGCTTGATGAAACAGCCCAATCTCGACCAATAAGATTTGAATTTACATCGCCATACAAGAGCCGAACCCAGAAGTAAACATTGCTGCACCATACATGCCTTCGGTGTCTGTAACGCAGTCTCTGATTGGCCACCCTGTTGATCTGTGGCGGCTGACACGAATTTCATTGGGTGATTTTAAAGTTGGTGTTGTTGTCAGTTGTTAGTGTTGGCGTTAGTGTTAAAGGGACTCTAGAGGGAACCGGCTATTAGGCTACTATGAGTACCATTTACCTTCAACCAGCCGGCGCCACTGGTCAAGAGGTCCAGGGCAGAATCGCGGGAAATTCTATAAATAGCTCTGGGGAACCCATGATGATGTCACGTCAGCCATGGAATTCCGAGCGTTAAAAATAGATAGGCCCTACACCTCATGGAAAAGCTCCATGGTCTGGCGGAACAAACTACCATTATGCAATTAGATTTAGAATAATTATCCTATTACATGTACCTCAGAATACACAGACGTTTATTGTACGCAGTGGTTTGCACAGTTGGGGTGGGACTTGAGCCAAAGGAAAGCTGAAGTTGACTTTTCTCAGTGCTTCGAGCATAGGGAAAGTCTAACGAATATGAAATTCTGAGTGGGTCAACGAGGGATAGTAGCCCACTACAGGCCAATTTAGTTGTCAACTAGGCTTAGAAGCGTTTTATGAATATGGCCCCTGAGTGCCAAATAGATTTTACAGGAATGTAGTCAGGGGTTTGAGAAGAAATGGACTAATTGGAAATATAAAAAGCTCGGTCAGATTTGTGCATTTGAAGATGTGAAGCGCCCGTCGAATCAGAAAGCACTGCACTGTACACTTCATTAACCGAGTTCTNGGCGGAGGTACATGTATGGGTGGAGGAATAAAGCGCAGTCGAATTCGGTCCATCTCTCACCGCCAGGCTCTCGCCGTCAACGACAAGAAATAAGGCTAAACTATATACACCTTGATCAGTTGCCGTGAATTACATGTAGCCCTACTTGGGGCCGATTTAATAGACGTTGGCTAAGTTAACCATTGGTTAAACCAAAAATAGATAGGCATGCAAAAAGTGTGCAACAAATTTTTCATCAAACAGCCCGGTTTGGATGGATAGTATAAGCGCTATAAAGAACTTAGAAAACAAGGGTTTGGGGTGAAAAAATTAGCTGTACATTTTTCGCATGCCTATCTATTTTTCTATTAAACCGGCCCTTGATGATTCAATAAAATGTTCAAGCACAGCCAAGGCCTATAGAGATCAAAAGGGCTGTTGTGGTTGCGCAATGTGAAAGAAGACAATAACTATTGCTTGAATGTGCCTAGCCGTGACAAGAGAGTGCAGTCTGATCGCACTCGCTGCTCATGAATAACTGACCCGCCTACCATTGAAGAACGGGTCATAATTGAATTCTGTGCAGTGGTCACATGTCGGCGCTTGACCATTCACTGGCAGTGTACCATAGGGCATTGTTACAACGTCTACGTTGCTCCTTAGGTCTACGTACGTTGAGATATGAGAGAGATCTAATCAGGCGTAGTGCTGGCCGTGGCCCTATCCTCATGAGCATAAAGGAAGACGCAAGCTGCGTCTAGGTGTATATATGGGCGTAACCCTACGCCTGCTCATGACCAGGCGTAAAGCTGTCTAAAGGCCTGAACCCACTGACGCGTTTTCGCGCAGCGGGAAAACGCAGCGGCAGAAAATGCTTTGTTAAAAGGCAGCGGACCGAGAATATAACAAAGAATTTGTCGCGCGGTGATGAAACCGCGGCGGGAAAACGCGACAGTGGGTTCAGGCCTTTAAGGCCCGTTTCCACAGAAGCGGTAGCGTGAGCGTTTTGACGCTTCGCCCATTGTTTGGAAGCAGAGCGGCGGAAAATAACAAAAGATTTGACGCATCACGCAGCGTGAAACGCGTCTGTGGAAACGAGCCTTTAGTCAATAGACGGTCATTTTTCCGACCATTGGTAGTCGCATTGCTGAGTTTGCTTGTCAAAATATCCTTTGACTGAGGAAATTAATCTACAACATTTTAAGGTTGTGTTCACTGATCCCCTTTTATACACCGGTAAACCGTCCCTTTTTGACATCTTTGAGCCAAAGAAGGCATGAGCCGGCCCTTATTAAAGGGCCTCTAGAGGCAGCTCGCCATTAGGCTACTATCAGTACCGGTTCTTCAGCTAGGCGGCGCCACTTTAACGTTAATCACCAGTACGAGGTATTGAACCTGGGTTTTCCCCGGGGTTTTCCCCAGCCATGCTGGGCTGCCTCTAGAGGCCCTTTAATATCAAGTTGGTCAGAACATCACCCTGGATTTTTTTGGAGTAAGCAACTGAGAGGGGTAGGCCTGGGTCCGTATTCATAAACGTACTTAAGTCAAAGTATGACACTCAACTTCCTACTTCGGCGAATCGTCCTGAACAAGTGGTATTCAATAAACTACTTATCCTAAGTATCATGCTCAAAATCACACTCAAATCTAAGACACCTCCCGAGGTGTCTTAACTTTGAGTAGGTTGGACCTGTGCGGTCGGGAATCGTTCATTTGGCTGAAGACAATGGTGCGAAATGACCGCATTGATGTTCGCTGCGCAGGAGGAACTGGTGAGACGACGTGTAATCCATCGGGGACGGTTATTCTATGCCATAGGTGGCTCGCGTTGTTGTCTGTTCGACAACGCTGAACCAAATTTTCCTGAGATAACTCTCACAATCTTCACAGAGACGGGACTTTTCTGCCTCCGTGAGGTTAACCTTTCGTTTAGACTTCGTCGACGCCTCCATGCCAAATTGACCAAAATGTTTGATTGTGAACGACGGAAAATTGGATGAAATGATTTCCTAGCATGAAAATAGTTGTGAATAGAACCGGTCCTACGAATTTTAGTGCGATTCAGAAAAACGGGATCGTGAGCGGCGGGGTTGGATATTTTTCTGAGCGATGAACCAACCATTTGAGTCACAGTAGCCATTTCTATACCCAGCTGTCAAGACATAAAAATGTATTTTATTTTCATGTTTGACTCTTATCACATATGAATTAAAAAACTCTCGGCTTCTGTTGAATTGTAAGACTCAAGAGGTGCTGGCGTCACTCTGACAACCAACCACGTAGCCCAACGACAAGAAACTAGGAATCCGGGCCACTGTCATGGTGGGCATGGAGTGCTCCCGATTATGTTATGTTTTTTATGATTATGCTTTATCCAGTAAGCCCACGTTGAAAACACCGGTTCTCGTCCGATCACCGAAGTTAAAGGGAGACATGCGAAAAATATTGCCCGGCGGGCACAAGTTGTCTGAGTTGTAGCGCCGTCTGTTAATACGCGGTGACACTACGCTATATCACAGGCGCCTGTAGAACTATCAGTGAGTTTCGAACACTTTTCTAACCAAACGTATCTAAAAACACAACACGTATCTAAAAACACACCACGAGCTCATAAATTCGTGAGCTCGGGGTGTGTTTTTTTACAAACTAGTGTTTTTTGGTTAGATACGTGTTCTAAGCTCACTAATAGCTCTACAGGGGCCTGTGATATAGCGTAGTGTCACCGTGTATTAACAGGCGGCGCTACAACTCAGACAACTTGTGCCCGCCGGGCAATATTTTTCGCATGTCTCCCTTTAAGCAACGTCGAGCGTGGTTAGTACGTGGATGGGTGATCGCCTCGGAATACGACGTGTTGTAGGCTTTTTAAATTTTTTATCCGTCTTGAGGGAAAATTTTTTCAATCTGTTCTTTTTACTATTTCATTGCAACGGAGTTTGTCGCCTTTAGCTTTTCTCATTCAGTTAGCCAACTGTTGTTTAACTTTTGCGTATATAATGACGTATATGACCTACATACATGTATTACTAATACTCCGACTAGAAATTGGGGATGTACTAATACTGCAAAATATGCCACACACAAACATTGATGTTTGAACAAACGCGCACATTTCACCGAAGTGGCTATGATAGGCCAATCAGTCTATGAGTTCGAAAGCTGACAATAAGGCCCTTTGTTGTACAATTTGGAGCACGAGATATGTCTTTTTTCGTCACCACATAATTCGCTGATGCCTACACTACTTACTTGGCACAGGAGTCAACGTTGATCACGAAGGACGTTCTCCCAGGGCGAGGCCTTTCCATTGTACTTCGGTTGGGCTGACCCCTGCGATCACCCCAAATGTGGCCGAATCGGTAGATGTCGTCCTGGGTAACCCTAAAGTTTACCCAGGACCAACCTGGGTAACCCTAAAAGCTACCCAGGACGATCCTGGGTAAACTTTAGGGCACTAAAGTTTACCCAGTTTGAAATTCGCGCACTTTTTCACCTGCGGTCGAGGTCGAAATTGGTACTATGTTTTCAATGTAGCAACACACGCAAATTCCTCATCGCACGGTGTCTGTCGTCATGGTCGTGCATGTTGTCCCAACTTTAGGCCTACCTTGTGAGCAACAAAATGTACCTTAGCTCTCTATCCGGGCTATCTATATATAACATGTATAATCATGATAACGGACGCCTTGTACATTTGTTGTACCTACTCGCGAGCATAAAGGGGTCGTAAGTGTAGTCGTAAACTCGGGTGTAGAAGCAGGCGTAGGACTGGGTGTAACAGTTTCTAGTCGGCGAGCATAAAGGTTAGGTCGCCTATTTAGGAAGGGAGCATAAAACTAGGCGTATGACATAACCCCTGCGCCCAGGTATAACAGTGATATATGGCGTAACTGCTCATTGAAAAGGTTGTGTGGCCTTGGGTTTCTATTGTGCGGGTTCGACGCCCTTCACCTCCAGACTCTGCCTCGTCTTAATTCGCAATGGCGGACGTGAAACCGAGGTGTATCCGAGAAAGGCCAGTTTCTTAGAAGATGAGAAATTGTGTATATACAAAAATGTTGTAGATTAATTTCCTCAGTCAAAGGATATTTTGACAAGCAAACTCAGCAATGCGACTACCAATGGTCGGAAAAATGACCGTCTACTTTGACTAAGACAGCTTTACGCCTGGTCATGAGCAGGCGTAGGGTTACGCCCATATATACACCTAGACGCAGCTTGCGTCTTCCTTTATGCTCATGAGGATAGGGCCACGGCCAGCACTACGCCTGGCTTAGGCCTGACGTAGGGTTACGACCCCTTTATGCTCGCTACCCATGCCTCCACACAGCGCCGCTGGCAATTTCCCGCGCCAGTGCATATAATAGGGAGTTTTCGCAAAGCCCCCGAAACGCCAACGCGAACGTCTATCCTTTTGTTCGGTGCTCTCTTCGTGACATCGAACAATGGGTTTAGCGTTCGCGTTGGCGTTTCGGGGGCTTTGCGAAAACTCCCTATTATAAGTTCATCCCGAACTAGCCACTGCAGTTTGGGGTCACGTTTTACACCGTCACGCAGTTCGCATTTTCCTTTCACGACCTGGGTGACAAAAACATTCAAAGGTACTTCACAGTATCAGAAGAGACGTTGAAAGTGACGTTTAAAGTGACGTTGGTTTCACTTCAAAAAAACATGCGATTGAAAATCACACTTTTTTACGGAAATTTCAAACTTTTGTCAAAAATACAACTCATGCAAGTTCATGATATGTTTGGTCTCAAAATGTGTCTTGATACCCTAAATAACTGCCGTGAAAAGCAAAGGTTGATCCGCTGAAGATTTTGGGAAATACGTAAGTTTATTAGCTGTGCATTTACTTTTGATTAAGGGTGTACGTCGATGGAACCAGAGGCAGCGCCACCGTATAGCGACAGAATCGGCGAGTATCGATCGTCAAGTCAGAGCGCCCGTTCCATCTTGTATACCTCATTATCTCGCTTCCTAGCAACATCAATTATTGCTACCATTGGCCACATAATATGACAGTGCCAGGGTTTCATTCCTTCACGAAGACTGCAACTGGACGGATTTAGAATTGTTGTGGATTGCATACTCATTGTCGCCTCAGGGGATACAAACGGCCAGTCGTGAAGGACCAATATCGTGGTGTCAATAAGTTGCGACAACTGCTCTACTTGTTGGGTGAGTACACTTATTTCTCTGAGGATACATGAAACACAAGCATCTGTTGATGTTTTATTGAGCTCTCTCCCTTATACTTGCCGCCGAAACCACTGACATTTGCGGTTTGTAGAAAGGTTCCACGAAATAGCGTTGTCACTTTCGCTGTTATCCTTTTCATTGAGGATCCACTTTTGAGGATGCTGGCCGAGGTGTTGGTAGCCAGGACACTGAGACATTAATCGCTTTCTTGTAATGTATGGTAAGAAAGTTTCCTTGAATCCTTGCTCCAAAAGATGAGTACGTGTCCAGGCAGTTTGATCTAAGGTGGGCCGGGGATTTGTCCTGCGATTCCAAAATCGTAGATAAGATGGTAATGACTCCATTTATTAAGTCTAGGGAATGAACAATTCTGTAGTAGTTTTGTCATGGGCCATTGGTTTCTTCAGCTGTCGGAGAACAAACGAGTGAGTGGTACACTTTCCAGGGGACACGTTTTCCTTCTACACTGTGACAGTTGTATAAAGTTCCATGTCGGTTTCAGGTCGTGTTGCTAGGTTTCATTTGCAAACCACATATGCGTGTTTCCATGCAATCTACCTCGGTGTTTGTTCCTCGATAATGATAATCATAACGGTTAGGCGAAGCTCGGCCTTGACGTGCTGACTCACCGATGAAGTGATTGGTTCACGCTGCTGACAAAAGTAAAACAATGCTTTGTTTCCCTGCTTGGTCATGACGTCTTCAAATGCCGATGATATTGCTTATGCACGATCACACTGAGCTAGTTCTCAGTACGTTCTTTAAAATGTTGCCGAACGGGCTCAAACTGTGTGCGAACGAAGTAGCGTAGACGTAGTGGCAAGTTTTGTACAGTCTTTTTACGAACTTCGTGGACCGGCTCGGAGGGGACGAGTGCTCCAGAACTTCGATACATTTTTGGCCTATACGTTTACACGTTCTAGGCCCGTTTTACGATTTATTTTTTTTCGGACGGGACAGGGCGTTTTGAGCTCGTTCGGCAATTTTTTCAAAAACGTGCTGAGAACTACTTTGGTGTGATGGGGGCATTACATATTGCTGAATTGGCGACATCCTTCCGCAGTACCCCGTTCTGAAAGTTGACCAGACAAGCGTCGCTGTAATACCCCAATCACACTGAGCTAGTTCTCAGTACGTTCTTGAAAATGTTGCTGAACGGGTTCAAGCTGTGTGCGAACGGAGTGGAGGTAGTGGCAACTTTTTACAGTCTTTTTACGAACTTCATGGACGGGCTCGGACGGGAAGGGTGCTCCAGCAGTTCGAGACATTATTTAGCCAAGGGTTACACGTTCTAGCCCGTTCTGTACGGTTTTTTTTAGGACGGGGCAGGACGTTTTGAGAACTACTTCAGTGTGACAGGCCCTTAACGGAGAGCCCACTTGTCTATGGCACGCTTCGACATCCTTGAGAGGTTCTTTTCCGCAGCATGTTCGCGTCATGTCGTGTCACAGCTCATACATTGTATTCACAGGACATACATTGTATTCACGAGAGTCAAGTAGTGTAAGCCGAGAACATTTCGTCTTCCCTGCCTTCTCAGATAGACAGTCGCTCTCAGATGCGAAAAAGCTGTTTCTGGGCGTTGGTGTTCTGGGCTACACTTCTTCCCTCCCGTTGCAGCTTCGAACGGCGTAATTCGCGAAACATATCGGCCACTGAGTTCGATATTACAAAGCGGTTGTGTGTCGTTGATCGCTGTCATATTCACACTATAGAGTTCGGTTCCTTGGCAACAGGGTTGTGGATGGCCAGGCCATTTCATGTTCAATAAACACTGATGTTGTTTTTTTACCAAATAGACCGACAAGCAAGACCCGTGAAATGATAGATTGCACCCATTGGTGCTGATGACATATAGTGGGCGATATGTTTCTGGACGCAAGGGCCCAACGCGCCGCGTAGCGGCCAACAGCGAAGCTAGCCAAAGACTTGTCACGGGTCAGTCAATAGAATTGGACTTATAGGTGAAATGCGCCTAATGTTCAGATGGAATATATCGGACAATTGGTTTAACGTTTTTAGTGGCTGTGAACGTAGATGAGTACATTATGTAGCGATATACTGACAGATTTGCTGGGGATTTGCTCTGTGGATGTTATGGAATGCGATTTTTGTAACATTATTCTGATTCGTGACGTCATTTCTATTATCATAAAAATATGTTGAGCAGCTGGGATGTATTCATAAACATTTATTCACCAGCCAGCATCATGGCCGGTTGGCGCATGGGTAGAGCGTCCGGCTATGAATCCGGGGCGCCGGGTTCGAGCCTTGCAATAGGCGATTTTTTCACGCGTCCGTTTATCTGTTTATTTTTTGGCTGAATCTGTTTCTCTGTTTTTTTTGCTGAACACTTTTAGTCGCAGGACGAATATCTCCCCAGCCCTTCCATTTCCCTACAAATCTGCATTTGCTAATAAATACTTATAACCACAGATCCTGTCAGCTGCCCCTGCATTCAGAGAGACTTTTCACTAAAGTCTCTCTGAATGCAGGGGCAGCTGACGACCATCGACATTCCCCTCCCAGCCACCAAAAATATCAACATCCCAACTATAAACGTTCAAGACTACAGTACTGGATAAGACAGGAAATGATTATACGATTTTGCGAACCTTTAGTTTGCCTCTGTTCTCGATGAGCAACGTTGTTGCGTTCTCACGTTGGCGATCAATTAACAGGTGGTTACCGCCCGTATTGTTCACATCAGTATCTTCGTACGATCGATTTTCGCCCCGAAATGCAATTGATCGACGATCCATTATGTAACCTAGTTATTTTGTCGGCCACACTGTGCTCTGTATATCGAACGTAATGCATCATTAAATGATTTGCACGGCTGTAAATTGCTCGCGAATAGGGAGGTTTCGAAATCAAACGATAAACGTAAACGTTAACGACAACGTTATTTTTGTACCGAAAATGCAATATAAAATCTGGTTAATGTGTAGAGTACGAAAAATAACGTGGTCGTAAGGTTTACATTTATCGTTTGATTTCGAAACCTCCCTATTAAGGCCGTTTAGACGACAAGCCAAAAAAACACATTCAGATTCGATCCGATTCCATCCGCACAAAGGATTCCCGCCAAAATTCCTGCAACTTGGTGCGAACTTCTGCAACTTATCGCACTGGATGTTGCAATGTGTAAACGTCACAGGTAGACTGCAACAAGTTGCAGGTTGCAGCAACTTGCAACTTGGTGCAACCTAGTGTAAACCGCCCTTTAATTCAGGACCCGTTTATTGACCAAATCCAATGCAGTCTCCTGCAGGCCGATTAAGACATCAGTCAGTAGCAGTCCCTGGACAGCGAATGTCTCTGCCAGGTTGGCGACCTCGTAGGCCTACTGGGGTTTGGCCAGCTGGTACGCATCTCTTGCAAGGATGGGAAGCCGCACACTGTGACAACTGACGCTCTTGGTAAGACACCTTGCAGATGTCTTTCCACCAAGAGATTTTTCATTCAGCTGGTGGTGCAGCGCTGTGTACAATTTTGTTATTTTTGTTGTGTTTGTTGACGGGCAGGACGAGTGTACGGTGCACCGCCGTGACATTGCTCGTGACATTACCATGTCCCTCAAATCCGAAAAAGTGCCCTCAACCACACGATATTCGTGTACGACTAGGTTACAGCTTGATCTAATGACAAACTATGGCGTGTGCACGATGGCTTGGCACATACGTGTACATGTACAGGATATCATCAGTGTACCCAACATAGTCCAACTGCATCGGGCACAATCAGAAAAACAGATATATTATTGATAGTCTACATGGCACCACATTCAGGGCAGCAAACTATCACGTTGCTAAGGTGTCCAATGCTAGATAAGGCACTTCCATTTTCCTTGTACAAGAACGGACGATGAATCTACGTTACTGGCTTTTTAGAGTACGATGGGCCGATGGAGATGACGGCATGGATGGAAATCCGTGGCGGTAATTCAGCCCTCGTAAAGAAGATAATAAATTGTGATTATAAAGTGTAACACAACGCAGAGCAACGAACGTAAAAGCAACCAAAATAAAGGCGAGCTTGAGTGCAGATACATTTTCCCAGTCCAAGAGCGGCGTTCCGAATTAAAACCTTCAGCATAGGCCAACGAGGCAACTTTTTTTGCTCTTGCTAGCAATTTGGTCAAGAAACAAGCAAGAATATTAGGGCATATTGCCCCTTGTGCAGTGCCCCTTAAGCAACGGCGCCTTGCTAATACCTCAGTCACATTTCCACCGATTCTGCCAAGGATGTGTTTCCGATGCCCGAATGGGCTAAAAAAAGTGGAAAATGACGGGTTGCCGGCCGATGGTCCGAGGACATCTACGGCTGTCCTGAGCTCGGTAGCGCGCCGCTTAGGTGATCGGAAGAAAATAACTCGGAGTTATTTTCTTGCGGCGAGTAGCGGCTGAAAGCCAGCTCGCCAGGGGATCCTTCACAATCCTTGAAACGCCCGTCGGGCTCCCACCAGCGACCCGTCAGTCCCCCACCAGGCACCGAGTAGATATAAGGAGACAACTTTCGGCCGTCCCCCGGGGGCTCAGATACATGATTGTATCCTCCGGATACTGGTCGAAGTCCGACAGGTATCCCGCCGGCCACCCACGGGTGCGCCACCGAGTCCACTCGGATGTCCGGCCGATCTACAAAATCACCCGATTTTGCCGGGCGGACAGCGGGTCGATACCCATGTTCACACTATCACGAATCACGCCACGATTGAAATCGCGATCTTAATCGTGGAGTAATCGTGATGATCCTATCAGATCCTGAGGTCAGTTCGTGGCAATCGTATTGATCGTAAGAAAAATTTTGGACGTTTCAGAAATTTTGCTGTATTCCTGATTGAAATCGTGGTCTTAATCGTGGAGTAATCGTGGTGATCCTACATGTCCTATCAGATCTTGAGGTCAGTCTTGGCAATCGTATTGATCGTAGAAAAGTTTTGAACGGTTCAAAAATTTTCTACGATCAACACGATTGTCACGATTGCCGTCAGGATTGCCATCAAGATGTGATAAGATCTGATAGGATCACCACGATCACTCCACGATTAAGACCAAGATTTCAATCGTGGCGCCATTCGTGCCACCTGAAATTGACCAATCGCGACCATATCGCATCCAAGCGCATCAGAACGTATCGACTCGCATCACCTCGTATCCAAACGTGAAACTTCAGAGAATTAAACAACCATTCCACGATCAGCTACGAATGGCCAATCGTGACGTTCGTAACGGACCGCGCTCTAGTGTGAACATAGCATACTGGCCGTTTCCATACGGCGCAAGCCCAGGTCTCATTTTCTCCTACATGTAACCTCTCGAGTCCACGAAACAAGGGAACATGCCACAAGGGACCAGCCTATGGATACTCGGCGTAAGGGTTATGAAAAGTGACTCGATATCTCCAATTTTTGACGCAAAAAATCTGACTACATTGTAACTGCACACTGAATTGAGGAAATAAGGCTCGGGGCACCTTCTTATGACGGTTCCCGAGGGCCTTATTTTCCCAATTTTTTGTGCAGTTAGTCAGATTTTTCGCGTCAAAAATTCGAGATTCCGAGTCACTTTACATAACCCTTAAAGGCAATAGATTGTGTATTGGCACTTCATAGGTAGATGAAATTCATTCCAACCAATTTCTTGTGGTCAGATTGGTTATCAAAATGGGTAATCTCCTATCGGTATCGTAGTAAACTTCACGGAATTCTGTCGCCTGCACTTATAACTCTGCACTAAATTTTATCAGCAATTTTATCAACTTTAGGGACATACATGTATATACAATGGCATTTTTTGGCCATTTTTATGAGCCTAGGCTGTCAGGAATAGGGAACAACTCTAGTGGAAACGGGGCTTTCAGCTAGACACCTTTACCGAAGGCAGGCCTTTATCTCAGATCGATCTTTCTACAATAATCTCACTGGCATTACTGGGTTGTTTAATCATTAATGAACAGATCAATCACACTGTCAGTTCTATCGCATTAAAGGCACTATACGGGAGCATCGATACCACATACAGACGATCCATTCGACCCCTCTTGAACTACTTACGGTTCGATGATGCTTTGAACCTAGTGATTTGACATCATTACAGCTCAATATTGTGATATTGAGTATACAGGTGGAACGGAACCCAGTGAAAAACCCTCATAGTTATCAGATACGGAATCTCGGATGACATGACCTTATTGCGGTAATACAGGGCTGATTTCTTTCCATCGATCGGTCCACCTCCTATTTCAGGAATAATAATGATTAAAAATACGATGCCTTCGGTGGCCTCGGGCGATATGACATTGTTACCGTATGTAAGAACGCCACCCTTCCTGATGCGTCAGGCAAATTGACATATGTGAGAGGTGACATGCGCTGATGTTCGAACTTTGCCCTTACGTCATGATCACCGTGCAATCATGCAAAAGGGATGTCATCAAATGGTAAATGCCCCCAAACTTCAGACTTCACAGCAGTCTTTTCAATACCCTCATAAATTCTCCCATTTTTGAAGCGGATAACAGCTCGGGCTGTGAGGGAGACTGCAAAATGTTGCTGCCGTGTTCAGAGCACGAAGCAAGGGATTTTTAAAAAAAATGAGATTTAGTTTCCCAACTGCTCAAGGGAATAACAATTAGCTTTCACGCTTGGTTGCTCCTCATTTGCCTGGGAAGATAACGTTATCGGCACTGCAAGAGTTCGCCTCGAAGTAGAGGAAACAGAAAAAGGAGAAGAACACTGAAAAGCGCCCGAATTCGAAGAAGCTGTATGTTGATGTGTGAGTCTAGCCGAGCCATCCTGAGAATATCAGATGTTCTTGGCGCTCGCTTCCTTGCCTTGCCGCGCGCAATGTATGGTGGCTAAGGCTCCTATTGTTACATAGAAGTACATGTATACGGTATACGAAATCGCGGGTTAACAAAGGCTTCAAATGGATTCACGACCGTGAAGCCATTGTTAAGGGTTATGAAAAGTGACTCGAAATCTCGAATTTTTCACGCAAAAAATCTGACTAACTGCACACTGAATTGAGAAAATAAGGCAAATGAAATTCGCTTTACATTCCACGTGGCCTAACGTGACCACGTGACCTAATCACCACGTCACTAAAAATCAAAAGAAATCTTTGTCGACATAAGCACTCAAAAGACGGCGATAAACTAGTTCCAGGTAGTTGCGACCGATCGGTATTTTTCTTGTCGGTGGCGACATAAGTTATCAGTTGCAACTTGTTGACGCTGTTTCTATCACAGCGTAGGGCGACATAAGCGAGGCTTAAGGGAGCGATCAGCATTAAAACCCAAAGGTTGTTGTAGGTTGCTTGCTGTCCTTTTTAGTAGTACATTTTTGTAATGGCGAAAAGTTTGGTAATTCTGCTTTCGGAAATTGCTTCCGGGAATGACCACCGTGTTGAAGTGTTGATTGTCCGCCGTTGCCGGGCAGCCGATGTCAGGATCACAGAGCATTGGCAACTCAATCTCGTCATGGAGAATCCAATGCACGGGAATATGTGCATTGTGTGGTGTAAAATTAATTAGTTACCCTGATGGATCGAATGCTGAGATGATATGACAACCAATGTTTGATCTTTCCACTATCCATTGAGGTGGTGTTTGTTTAATTTTTTTTGTTGGATGCTATCCTTTGCTGCCAACGTTCAAATGCAAAACAGAGGTGGGAAGGTGCACAGCCAGCCAAGTTATCCAAAATCTCCAGCAGACGAAGTTTTTGTGTGTCGCTCCATTCAAGTCCCGGTTTCTGAATTGCGACGGTAGGCACCGACGGACTTTTACTGGATCTCTTTGCGTCTGATCTACGACCGCGCGGGACGAGAATCAGTCGCCGATATTGTGTGACATGACTGTTGTTGCGTCTCACCTGCGACGATCGGCATCGGCCACCGATCAAAAAGACCGCGAATCGCAAGAGCTGAACATGTTCGACGGGCGTAATCCATTCGCAGTCGGCCTGACTCCAGTTTCGATTCCCTGCGCGCAATAGAGAGGATGCGCATCTTTCCGACTCCGACTTCAACTACGAGAATGAATTGCAGTCCGCTATGGACATCCTTGATAAAAACGATTTGATAGAAGTGTTCAGTTCGTCAAACACCACAAATTGAAGGCAGAAAAATTTACCTTATAAACCGGAAATGCGGATAAATAATGAATATTGAAGTCGTAATCCTAGTCGTTGACTTGAAACACGACTATAATATTTGCGATTTACGTGCACTTCCGATTACGAGTCGAAATTATTCTGCCACAAAGTTATGGCATTTTACGATTTGCAAACGTCTATCAAATCGTTTTTATCAAGGATGTCTACAGCGGACTGCAATTCATTCTGGTACCGGTTGTTGAAGTCGGAGTCGGAAAGCTGCGCATCCTCTCTAATACCGCCAGTTCCACGATGAGTGCACATATTTCCACTTTTTAGCTCACCTCTGTGAGGTGAGCTTATCTCATGGTGTGTCGTCCGTCGTCGTTAACAGGGGTGGCACGTTTCTAATCCGCTTGGGTTACAAACTTGAAATTTGGTGTACAGGTACCCTATGGTAAAAACTATCTCTGGACCGAAACTTAACGCTGCTGCTTGTACACTCTGGCCTGTAGGGGGCGCTTTGTGAAAACCTTCTTTCGGCCGTGTCTCCTGAACGCTGTTAGCTAGAACCACGAAACTTTTGTGGTGGGTTCCTCTGATGAGACTACATCACATAAATCCCGGGTTTTTGATTTGAATTACTTTTCAAGGTCGCAGAGGTCAAAGTTCAAAATTGACTGTTTGGTGGCACATTTCATGGCTATTTGACATAGAGTGTTGTGATTTGGTGTGAAGATATATCTAGGCACCCTGCACAAATGCACCAAATTTCAACCCAATCGGACTTCAAATATGGCCGCCAGGAAGCCATCTTGAAAAATGGACTTTGACCCACATTTTATAACTAGGAGTAGGTAGGATGTTTTAACCATGTCAAAATATGTATCTAGGTACCATATAAATATATGGTAAATTTCAGTCAGATTCGACGTGAAATATTGCCGCCAGGTAAGCTATCTTGAAAAATGGACTTCGACCCACACCTCATAAATAGTGGTAGCTAGGATGCTTTAACCGTGCCTAACTATGTGTCTCGGTACCATCTACGTACTTAAATGCCAAATTTCGGTTCGATTGGACTTCAACATGGCTGCCAGGCGGCCATCTTGAAAAATTGACTTTGGCCATATCTCATCGGTAGTAGATGTTACGATGTTTCAATGTTGTCTAAATACATGTATCTATGCAAGTATCCTGTACATTCCTGCTTAAATTTCAGTCCCAACGAACGTCACGTGTGGCCACCACTACCAGGTGACCATCTTGAAAAATAGAATTTTTGACATCTGTGACCTAGACAGGAAAGCAGTTTGTTCACAAATACCACTTGTATTCATTCTATTCGGAAATTGTACTCCTTCTGGGTGCCATCACCTGAGTTATGTCATTGACTGATAATACTGATTAGATCATAAAATACATCGAAAAGTCGTCTCCGAATATTTCGCAGATTTTCGACCCCAATCGGGGTCTTCCTTAGGCGCTATATAGAAGAGATCCCAGAGGTGAATGAGAGATCATAAAAATACTTCTTGGTGTGTTCAGCTTTATCTTACATGTATCGTCTGTACTGATCCTTCAACATTAATGTGAATTCACCATGAGAGTCACAGTTTCACACTTAACCACGGAGACTTATCACAGAGGTGAGCACAATGGCCCTGGCCATTTCATGCGACCTTACTGTGATTTCTTCACTTGATGCCGTCTGTTCCATCGTGGCGAAGGCAATCGTTGGTGCGATAGACTTCTCATAAATCTTTCCCCGATGGTAGCCTACTCTCGGACGTACAAAATGAAGCCTTCAACTACGATTTGCATGCAAAATTGGAGAAAAATCGCACAAGGCTCTTCGAGATTTATTGCCAGCAACCCTGATGACTGGCCTTCATGAATAAAACATGCCATTCATCTGACAGCGCCACTGGTATGCGATTTCTAAGGATCAGCGTTCTCATGATTGCTTCTGAATCCAACGAGAAAATCAGCACACTCCACAGGGAATTATTATGGTAGTAGTCTAAATGTGGTCATGATGGAACGCGATAAACAAGGCATCCAATACACTGAATCCAGCTTGTACAACAAAGAAGTCAGATACAGCTGATTGTGCCTCTTGTGTTGTTTGTCTTTTAATTACTGTTGATATCTTGCTAAAAGTTAGGTATTAGTTGGCACCAGAGGAGTCACCATAGATAGACTTTGAAAATGGGTACATCAAATTGAAAAATAATTAGCATACGAAAACTTGTGTGCCACAAGGTATAGTTGGAAAAACGTGGACGGAGATTTTTGATTTTGGACGCTGGAAGCGCGTACTCTGGGGTTCAGCAAAACCCGAGTTGACTTTTGGCAGTTCGTCTTTGTTTGGGGAGCCAGTGAAGCCGTGAGAACTGGTATGGGATCATTTACACCAGTGGAACCAAAATCTCATTCCTAAGGTTCGAAAAATGCGAGACTTGTGCCAGAACAGCCACATTTTTGGGTACCGGTGTGGTAGAATCTAATGCCCCCGTTCCCATGATGTCCCACTGTATTGTTTGTCACAGGATTTAGGGTCTTGGTCTCTCTAGACACTGAATCCAGCTTGTACAACAAAGAAGTCAGATACAGCTGATTGTGCCTCTTGTGTTGTTTGTCTTTTAATTACTGTTGATATCTTGCTACAAGTTAGGTATTAGTTGGCACCAGAGGAGTCACCATAGATAGACTTTGAAAATGGGTACATCAAATTGAAAAATAATCAGCATACGAAAACTTGTGTGCCACAAGGTATAGTTGGAAAAACGTGGACGGAGATTTTTGATTTTGGACGCTGGCAGCGCGTACTCTGGGGTTCAGCAAAACCCGAGTTGATTTTTGGCAGTTCGTCTTCGTTTGGGGAGCCAGTGAAGCCGTGAGAACTGGTATGGGATCATTTACACCAGTGGAACCAAAATCTCATTCCTAAGGTTCGAAAAATGCGAGACTTGTGCCAGAACAGCCACATTTTTGGGTACCGGTGTGGTAGAATCTAATGCCCCCGTTCCCCTGATGTCCCACTGTATTGTTTGTCACAGGATTTAGGGTCTTGGTCTCTCTAGAGTCCAATTCAATTGTGCCGCTTAAGCCGTAAATGTGTTCTTTGGGAACATCCGATACCGGGGCGGGGGGGGCATTAGATTCTACGCCTGTAAGGGTCGATCAATTTGTGACTCGCCGGGTCGGCCCTTCTACTGGAGTATCTCGAATCATTATAGTCCTGTGTATATTGTGCCACAGAATCGCAGCTCATGGTCTGATTAATTGCTCCATGTCCAAGAAAGCAAAGTAGCCTGTCTCGAAACCTTCTCTTGAGAGCCCCAGGACCACAGTCTTATTTCATTTCCTGATTTATTGCTTCATGTCCAGGATCAGGAAAGAGAAGCAACAGCATATCAATTCACGGCCTACCCGTTTGTTGCGGGTCATAAACATGGGGAAATATTTTCTGCCAGCGACATCATTGCTTTTATTGGCCATGTGCAATACAAGAGTTGAACCTTATCAAAGCTGAATATTGTCGTAGATAGTGTCTTTATGATGGGTAATAATATAATGACACAAACTGGTAAAAACTCAGTGAGATTGGGTGTGGTGGAGTTTAAACAAGCAAAAATGCAAGACGTTGTTTTGAGACCCACTGCTGGAGAAAACACCGTTCTTCTTAATTCACAAGACACCGTATGCAAGGCAATCCATAAAAACCAAGGGGAATGTGTTTTTAATGTTTCTTTTTAAAAGAACGACCAGCTGTACTCTCCACCTTCATTGATTCATTTTTTATCAAAGAAGTCTTAATCAAAGTGGAAGGATAGATATTAATGACATTTCTTTGTGGACGGATTTTTTCCCACCATCTCTAGTTATAGAGTCGAGAGTTTCCTTTTCTGATAAGGCGGAATATTGATAAGTTCACCAAAAGCGCCCACTCGCCGAAACCTGATCAGAAGGAGAGAGCAGCTTTTTGCGACCCGAACGCTTTTGAAAGAAATATGCCCCAAGTGGTGCGTGCATCGTGGTTATTAACAGGGATACGGTATGGACAAATGTCTGACATTTAAACGCATCAACTGCTTTCCATTCCTCTCTATGTCATTGATCAACGATATTGAAAGAACACGTACGTTAATACATGTACGTCAACCGTCGTTGTAGTCGTACTCAATGTTTTGTCTTTTTAGCGTGATATTTATATACGTGTTGCCGTAGTTAAGCAACTTTTTACATGAACATGTACACGTTTAATTATTTTCTGTTAATAATTCAATAGAGTATTAAATGTTATAAATAACGGTTTTCCGATTATACAGGGTGGCTAAAAACGTACAAGCCTATTAACAAATCTTAAAGGGACTAGGAAAATTTTTTCAAGCTTCGGTTATTACAAAATGCTAGTCTTTCATGATAAATTCCCACCGTCAATTCACTTTTTCAATTAACTGTTAATTACTGGCACCCAGACAAATCAGTTATCACCACACCATGGAGCATTCACCACGTCACTGGGAACCTAATCAACATAATAGAGTACAGGCTCGCTCCATACAAAACATACAGCGAGAGGTTCCCAGTGACGTGGTGAATTCTCCATGGTGTGGTGATGACTGATTTGTCTGCGTGCCAGTAATTAACACTTAATTGAAAAAGTGAATTGACGGTGGGAATTTATCATGAAAGACTAGCATTTTGTAATAACCGAAGCTTGAAAAAATTTTCCTAGTCCCTTTAAG